>JAJHSJ010000011.1:57462189-57586422 GCA_021015155.1 Magnolia officinalis
TTTAGTTTCCTTTCCTAACAGTTGATCAGTTGCCCCATGTCAAGGCAGAATTAAGGAAGTCTCGCTGCAGAGAAAAGCATTTAAGGTATTGATATTCATCCATTCTTCTGTGTTTTACCTGGTCCCTATTTAATGATTGTTTTGTATTTAGTTTTCCTGCTATGTGAATACATATCTTTAAATACCTTGCACTTGTAAGCGTCTCTACTATTAAAAAAACTTTCAAGCTTCCAAGGCAGCATTTGGTTGTAGGGCCAATTGCACTTTGGTCGGATTTCTGAGCATGGTTTTAAATTCAAGTATGAGTTGGTTTCATCTGAAGTGTTCCAGTTTTGAGTCCTCTGACTTATAGTTTTAAAGCGCTGTGTATGTACCTCAATTATTTTAAATGTTATAAACTTATAAAATATTCTTGTTACATCTACAGACACTAACTATTCAAATGCCACTGGAGTTTATCCAGGAGCTGATGAAAGAAGCTGCTTTGTATGTTTTTCTGTCGTGACTCTTGAGCATTTTTTAGTTTTAACCAATGGTTGTGGTTTACCATTTCATGATCTTTCAACTTAAAAAATAACTTTCAGGTTACAAATCACAAAAGAGAATTGTTCATGGATGTTTCTAGAGTACTAGAAGAAGCTAGTTCTTGGGAATTTTTAGTGCCCAAGAAGTTTTCAATGCTAACAATCATTCCTACTGCTTTCCGTGCATGGTATGGCCCACTTTAGCTTTGTGGCCCACTTTAGCTTCGGATCTGCCTTGTTTTTAAAATCATGTTGATTTAAAAGAATGGATGGACAGTGTAGATCTAAGAAATATCATTGTGTGGGCCATGCAAATTTCCACACATCAAGAAATTCCACCGACTGCTGTGTGGTGAGCGCTGGAATTCCAGCGAGAGAGAAATCAGGAAGTGTTGATATGGGGAACTTCTGCAGGTGTCATCATGGTGTATGTATCAGATCCTAATTGTTCATCCATTTTTCCATTCCATTTAATGGCATGAGACCATAAACAAGGCAGATCCAAGGATCAAGTCTGCCAAACTGCAGAAACAATGGGAATTGATGCCAACCACTGAAAATATTTTGGGACCACAGAAGGCTTCTGATCAAGCTGATAGTAGTGGTTTTTACTTCATTCTGGTTGTGTGACCTCGTGAAGCGGTTAGATGGCAATAAACCTCATAGGTGGAGGTTAGGAAGATTTCCAACGGTAATCATCAATCAATGCTGCTTTATGTGGTGTAGTCCACTTGAGAATTGAATGTGCCCTCATTTTTTAACTTTCCTACTCATTGGATGTGTAATGGACAGTCTATTCAAGAGACGCGAAAATGGTATTTTGTGACACAGTGGCATGGATGGTGACATTGACCAATGAAAGGGACATCGCTGACTTTACCTGTGCCTTCAACATAGAGGATCCTCTGCAGTGTTACAGGTTTTATTAGAGGTGGGACCCGCAACAGTTGCTTGCTCTTTGGAATCTGATTTTTTTTTTGTCTTTTGCTAAATTATCCAGAGGATTAATGTTCACACCAGTCTTGAGTTTTACACTGTAACTTAAAAACAGTGTTTTCCACAGTTAAGTCCATTTGGACCATTTGATCAATATATACTACCGTACCATTTCTAGGTGCTGTGTACCAAGTGTCACATGCAACTAGAGTATAAAACACCGTCTTATTCACAAATGGTTGCACTAGACATGTCCTGTTTGTAGTTCATGTATGTGCTCATTTTTTAGCATGTACGTCATCTATTTCCCTTTTTGCCTTCCATATACTGGGAATTGATGCACTTGTGGGCAATCAAAGTTTCATCTATAATCTGTCTGCTATATACAAAAGCTCCTTGCACCTTGGAGATACATTTCCTAGCACATTTTTGACAGTTTTTTAAGCATAAGTTTAATGCATTGTATGGTTATCGACTGATTGTCCTTTGTGTTTCTCATTGTAATTGAGCTTTTATTATGTCATCATTGCAGGTGTCCATGCCACTGATTTTATCACTTTGGGTTACAAAGTAGATTGGCCAGTCAGCATTGTCTTGACTGCAGATGCACTTAAACTATATACTGACATTTTCAGTTTTCTGACTCAAGTTAAGCTGGGTGATGATCTGTTATGATCTCTGATGTTCTATTATGATCTCTGAAACTGTCATGCTTCTTGTTTTTGGTTGTATCCACAGATAACTATGATTTCTTTACTGATATATGGTTTTGGGCTTTTGGTTGGATCTCAGCACATAAGTGCTTGCTGAAATGTGTTTGCATCTGAAATTTGTGGTTGACTGAACAGACTCTTCAAAAAAATCTCCACCATCAAACCATAAGCTATAGATTGGATGGCTACAATGGTCTAATCAAGGTGAACTTTGCATGACAACCTTCGAATTAGGAGCAGATGCAACTAGAAGGTTCAGATTAATAGATTGAATTGCCAAGGTTACAGTATAGAATTAGAAGCACTTGTGACTTATAGTGGTCCTAAATATGTATGTTTGAATGCTTTGGCTTTGTGGTGGATGGACGCATTCTATCCCAATGTGTATAATGAGTATAACCAGCTGCACTAAGTAGCTGGGTACTATTAAGAGGTTATTTCTCTAATACAAATAGTGTTGTGGGAAATGATCCATTTCTAAACACAGTAGAAGAAAAGCTAAAGATTTGCTACTGGTGTCCCGCAGTGGAGATGGTGAGAATATTTACCTATAGCCATTTGCAATTGGACTTCCTTACTAAAGATGGAGTGACTAGAGCATCAGTCATTGCCTGCTCTTAGTATTCTATTTTCAATCTTTCTTCTAAACAAATATTGTTACTGTCCCATCTCAGATTTGAAGCAAAACAGGGAGAAACTCGTGAAAATTTGCTATTTGAGTCAATGCTTACCCTTGATAACAATGAAGTGGGGATTTTCTTTCTTTCTTTTTCTTTTTCTTTTTCTTTTTCTTTTTTTTCCTCCATTTAGGTATTTAACTAGGAATATGCTGACTGGGCCTATACCTGGATGGATCATAAAGAAATAATAATCTTACTCATCAAACTGATTTCCTTAAATGCAGGTGGTTTTGCACTGAAGAAGCAAATGCTAGATGACAGAAGATTCTCCAAAATGCATCTGAATTTGCAATGCCTCCTGCAGGTATTTTCTCAATGTCTATACACATTGCCTTGGAGAAAAATATGTACAAAAGGTGCTTACCCAATCACAAGGGAAGCACACTAAATAGGAAAACTCCACAAATATCCCTAATTGTGGCTGCACCTAGCACATGTGGGACATCTAAGCTAACTGTAAGGTGTGACTGACTGTGTAGATGACCTGGTCCAGAAATCAGGTGGATCACTCATCAGGGAGCCACTTGTGTGTGTGAACGTGGACCATTGGGAAATTGTTTATGAATGTGAAAACCAAAGTAGCCCCTGTATTGTGAATGCTATCCATCCAAGTGGGGCCCAATAGAGCAATGATCCCAGATTTACAAAAAAAAAAAAGAAAAGAAAAAAAAAGATGAAGAGAATGCCAATTGTGTGGGTTAGATGCCCCATTGTTTGGATATCAAACTTATAAAGTATCTTAAGATAAAGTAATTTGTTTCAGCCAATTACCTTCTTTCGAGAGGCAACTTGTAACTCTTCAATTGAAATGCTAGCATGCACAGTTCTTCTTTGAGTTATCTTGATTTTCTCATTCCGTTCTCTCAGGTTTTGCATTTATGACCATCCTTCCATTTGGACAGAGAGAAGAAACGCAGGGCTTGTTCAGGTACTAGAATTATGTCCATGTTGTCCTATTCATACTAAGGCATAATAGTAGATTCAATTTCCCTTTGAAAAAAGCAGCTTCCCATATTTTACCACTTAAATATGGTTGTGCAAGGTGCCTGTTTGATCAGATGGTTGAGAGAGGTGGTAGCATGGATGGCCATGATCTCAGGCTATGCTAAGAATGGGAATTTGGTGAGGCAATTAAGCTTTTTCACATGATGCTGGTTGATGTTGTGAAGCCAGATGAGGTGAGATATATGCACGATGCTTTTGAATTGATGTGTATTTTTATTTTTTATTTTTTACTTCTTTCTTTTGACCCAATATATTGATATGGTATCATGTTATCTGATTGTTCAATACTTTGACATAAAAAATGGCTTCCATAGTGTTTGATTTGTATTTAGTGAATCAAATTTTGGATGTAATGTGAATATATTCAAAGCGGAAGAAATTGCTTTTGGATGTGCATGTAAGGGTGCTAGGAACTTAATTCTTGTCCTGTTTTATACATGACTAGTTTTAATACATGTATATGCTTCAAATTATCGATGTAATGTGAATATATTTGGATTTTGTTTTCAAATTATAGGATGAGGGTTTTAGCGTGCTGCTATTCTTTTGACATGGTGCCATGTTGTCACAGGAAGTTCATTCTCATGGGTGCCAAGTTGTCACAGGAAGTTCATCCTCATGGGCCTAAGTCACGGACTTGACTAAATTTATGGTAATATTGTACATTACAAAGATTTTGCACAAATAAATCAAATTCCATTTTAGAGCATTGTGGAATCATAGATAGAAGTTGGTCTTATCAACTTAACAATTATATAAATTATTAATTGATATTTTATCAATTGAAGTATGAGAGTATTCAACTTTTGAGTTAAAAAATAAATAAAAAATCAGAGATCTATTTGATCGCTATTGTGCTTTTTCTCTTGATGTATCTACCTACGGACTGAAATTTCAACACTGATGTGTTGCTCATGATGGGAATTGGAAGAGTTTGCATGGACCATGCATGAATTCTGGTTAGTCAATCTTTCTTTTAGACCTTTCTTTTAGTCAATCTTTCACTTACAGTGTCTTGCATGCACAGCCAAATGAATCGTAAATGTTCTATTCACTTAAAAGAAATAGTTAAAAATGGTGTGAGATTATTTCCTGACCTACCAGATTTTGTGTTTATGTTTCATCAATCTAGCCTTGCTGTTGATGTTCTATTCAGAAAAATGCAGCCAGTGAAATCTGTATTTAGGACCAAATGTGGTGAAGCTTAGGCTAATGTGATACTGACATGAAAAGAAGATTTAAGCATCCTAAATCCAGAAGCTAATGTATCCTTTTTTTCCCTGTAAGTTTTTGTAAACTGTATGGAAAGGATAGATCTCTGTCCAAGCATTATGAAGCTTATCCCATTGAAAATTCCATGGCGGGAACCAGTTGCTTCCTCATAAAGTTTCATGATAGATAACAAATGTAATCTATGAGAAGGGATATGCCGTGCAAACTATTGGTTAGTGGCATCGATGCTCTGTTTATCATATGAAACATCCATCCTGTTGTTAGTAGTGAAATCAAATTGTCTCTAGTTCATGTGGAACTCCATCATGAAATTGTTTTTATTGATTTTGTCATGTTTTGTAAGTGCTAGCTTCCTTGTGTAACCTGTGTGAATCTTTTCAAGGGATTGAGAGGGCGGGAGGGATCATTGCCTTTTCCGCAGATAATTGCATGCTATGGGTTTCATGTCTTGCGTCTTCCACTTGTAACATACCTGTTATGGTAATTGTTTCATTACAGCACGCCAATTTTCCAGGGCTTGATTTCATGCATTTTGTTATTTCAGCATGCATACCGTGGTGGCCGGTTAGCAAAAGTGGTACTACACCATCTTGGCGCTGAAGATGGAAACATTGTGATAGCTAAAGATATCAGGTTTGGCTTTGCTTTGGCATCACTTTCTCCAATTTTTCTTTTGGTATTCAAGCACACTATCTGGTGCATCTGTATCCTTCTGCTTGCATTTGTTTCTTACAAAATTCATGGTTCTTTAAGGCTCTCAGACTTCCTTAGGAGGTTGCATCTATAATGGCTGAGCTGAGCTTGTTAAAAAGCTTAAATGTAAGTTTGACGTCGCAATTCTGCTCTACCTCTTATTTTCTGCACCTTTTTTCATTTTTCTTATGAACAAAGTTTTTCTAGCCCCTACCTTACATCACCCACCTGTTTAACATGGTTTTAAATGATGTCCGATACAACTTGGTGCCGTCCAGTCTTATCATTTTTGGTTTGACCTGAAATGAGTCACCTGACTAATTGGGGACTGAAACTGGGGCAGAAATGGATCTGTGCAGGATTGAAATGGACGAGATGGGGTGTAATCATTATTTGGTTCAGACCAGAAATTAAATAGGAATTCTTTTTTTTTCTTTTTTTTTTTTTTGTTTTTTTTTGTTTTTTTTTAAATCAACGATCGATTCCATCAGCCATCTGGATTTTGTCCAAACGGACAGCTGGGAATTGTTTTAGCCAGAACGCATCAAAGCCATGTATACACCATCCGTGCAGCAAAACTAATACTGTTCTTCTACCTCAGCCATATAAATCATCCAAGTCGTGACTTGTGCAACTGCAACCAAAGCAGTCCAAAAACTAATAAAACCCAAAACCGCATCATGGAGTTTGCACCACCCAACATCCCAAGGTGGTGTCTAGGTTTAACGTAGCCTGCAGTTAGAAACAGAACTATTTACAACCGTATGTTTTTGTCCAGGTCCACCGTGCCCTCCAAAAAGTCATTTTGTTCTCCAACCCTACCCACCAGCTACTTCAGCAGAAAAACATGGAGCTGCTCACATTTTCATGAAGCTTTGGCAGCTCCGGCACTGGAATAGCCCCTGTCGATGTAATTCCACCATGGCCAGATGACGTCTCCGACATATCCTCAAACTTCATGAACTGTGACATCTGCGTCGCCACCAAATGTGCGTAGCTTATCGGTGCAACGATTGATATCGCAGTTGTGCTCCTCTGATATACATACGACAATGAATGCACAAGCTCCTGGAGATCATCAGGGGAGAAGCCAATCTCATCCAGCAAAACATGGTAGTGAGTAGGGCGCGTTGTTCCAATCATTCCTGCGTGTGAACACATGTAGAAGTCATGGTTTCGCAGATGGCAAATTGCTTTGTCCACAACAGTGCTAGGCGGAACATTGTCCGGAGATTGAAGCTGGAAGAATTTAGTGTGGTGGTTTTTTTGAGCCACAATAACTGTAAACTTTGGTGACTAGTTCTCATCAAGGAATTTACAGGCCTCGATAATCTGATCCAGCTCGATGTTTAAGACCTGTGTGAATTGTGATTCACTCACTCCATCCCGGAAAATGATTATCTGGTCAGGCTTCTTTTTCCCTGAACTCATATAGAAATCTAGTAGAAGTTCCCTCACTATGCCACTGTCCTCGGTGTCTGATGTGGGCTTAAAAAGGGAATCTATCATTTCAACCTTGGGTGACTGTGTCCTCACAGATGCTCTATACCGAGAAATCAGGGGCCACTGCCTAGAGCTGACAACCGCCGCAATTGATGGAACGTCGGACTGGCCTGGGGAACCATGTGATACATCCATCCCCAGGATGATTGTGGGAACTCTAAAAATCAGGGGAATGGAAGGTGAGTGTTCAACTGCAAGTAAGGAATTCATTCCACCAAGCTTGGCATTTATCTTCAAAAGAACATTTGTCAAGTATTGGTCATTGACTCTTTGTGGCACAATGCATTGAGTAACAATACCAAATTCTGACAGGTTCTTTTTCTTCCATGGACCATAAATATCAGAATTCTCTCTGGCAAAACACAGAAGAAATTGTGGTGCTCTAGGAAGTTTTGTCTTGATCAGTTCAAACATCTGCTCCACTCTAACAGTAGGTGGAGAACGCCTCCACTGAGGACTCTCTTCAAAGTAATCAAATGGCTGATCAATGAAAATTCCTTTTTGTTCGCCACATCTGCTAAGATCACGACAAAGGCTCCGTATATCACAACGTGCAGAGAAGTTTACGCAAGCCCAGCGTTCTATTTTTGTGGGTTCCAGCAATTTCTTATTGTTAAAATTCCAGCGACCATTCCGAGGAAAGAAGTCTTCTCCATTACCAACTTTTAACTTTGGTGCAGTTAGTACACGTCCTTCTACTTGAGTGAAGTGTGTGTTGATTGTAACGCCACACGCCCGTAACATTGGATCAGCATCGTAGTTATTACCTTTTAATGCATCAGTCAACACCCTCATTCTTTCCTGAGGCTTCTGTCAAGATTTCTCCACAAGAGATGATCTTTGATGAGTGGACAGAGACTTTGTGTACCTTTGTAAGGAGACTAGGGAACAAAGCTCCAGAGGATAGTAGGTGGGGCGCTTTGGTTTCCCAACGTTAATGCATGGCAAACTAGCAGAACAATCTCTACATGGCGATAATTGACAAAATAGTCTTAAACTGTGATTTCAACTGTCTGCACCAGACTGTCACCATTGGCATCTCTTCCATTTTTTTGTTTTAGTGTAAACAGCTGCTGGTCGCATGGAAGTTCACTTAGTCCTACAATCTTGAATTCCATATTAGAAGGTCTTGTCTTCACTCTCAAGTTTTTCAGCATTCTCTTTGCCTTTCCCCAATCTATCTCAGAGGGATGTCTAACATTTTGGTTAGCCACTAGAAAATCTGCAACAGTTCCTGGCTTTATAATCATTGTTGTAGACACATCAATATTCAGAGACAAGCCTCCTTGGGTGGTGCGGAAGCTAGAATGGAAACCTCGACAGCCAACAACACCACCTCCTATGTCAGTGAAGTTGCGAGGCTCATTGTTGAAATACGATTGTTGTACGAGTGAGCATCCTTGCTTTGCTGCGTGCTGCCTTAGTATGATGTCAAGCACTCTTAAAGTTTCTTGAGAGCTCTCTGAATCATGACCTCGTAGAGCATTCGCTATGGCTTTCATTGGGATTCGGGCGGCAAAACGAATCTCAACCTTAAATGACTTCGATTGATATGGACGTCTCTGTCTCTTCCGATCTCCTTCCCCACGGCTGCCATTCCCACTAGTCCTGTTTGAGGACATGTCTTCAAGCACAACAGTGAATTCAAAATTTTGTTGAGGAAGAGCTCCAACAGTAAACAAGCTCTTCTCGCCATCATAAGCAAAATCCTTTCCAGCAAGCTCAGTATGGTAAGTCTGGTGAACTCTATCAATCAACCTTCTTCCGATACCCTTCCTATCGATGGGTTTGCCATCTTCATAGAAGAGTGAAACACTGTAGTGAGAAAAAACCATCAACAATAGTGACAGCGACTTTAAAATGGTTTGTGTACAGCTGTATACTTTGCCCTTTCCGTCCAGTACCAGATCTTGCCATTGGGACTCGATTTGACATTGAGACTTTTTTTGGAACTACATTTGGTGGTATGACCGGTGGAGGCGGCGGCAAAACCACCAGGTTCTTCTGTATCTGTAGGCTGTGCTGACTCCATCTCCTAAATCTTAAACAAGAACGAGAAAAAGCTTCTCTCTGCTCTCTCTCTCTCTCTCTCTCTCTCTCTCTCTCTCTCTCTCTCTCTCAATTAAATAGGAATTCGAGTTGTTAATGGAAATGTGCATCTAGATAGTTCTTGCCTATAACATTGGACTTGCTCTTGTACAGACATTGTGCCGAATGTTTATCATCAATGCTGGACCTGGTTTTAGGCTGCTGTGGAGGACAAGGAAGTCTTTTATAGATACAAAAACCACTTCAGATTCATGTAGGCTGCTGTGGAGGACAAGGAAGTCTTTTATCGATACAAAAACCACTTCAAAGATTCATGTAGGCTGCTGTGGAGGACAAGGAAGTCTTTTATCGATACAAAAACCACTTCAAAGGTTCATGTACTCTTAACGAGGCTTTTCTTCTATTTGTATTTAATTAATTAATGTTCCATCTTCTAGAAATACCGTGATAATTATTGATTGTCATGTTTTGTAAGTGCTCTGAAAGAAGTGTCCCATCAAAAGCTCCCGTCGCAAGCATATATTAGATTTCATTAGGGAGTTGCAGGCTTTTGCAAGTAGATGGTTATATGTTGTTATATGAGATATCATATTTAGTGGATTCCATTTATGTGCATGTATTTTTCATATATTTTTCATATGAGGTATCATATAATGCTTCCAACTTTTTAGTTTGATGAATAGGTTTCTTATTAAACTATCATGTGAATAGGATTTATTTTGTGAATAGAATTCTTATTAAACAATTGTATTGAATTATTTTTTGAATGACTATCAGGTGTAAGATTCAAAAAATAATAAATAAATAAATAAATCAAACTTATTATTTAAGGTCCGTCGCTTACACATATTAGCGACGGATCTTATCCGTCGCTAATATTTCTAATAACGCCGATTTCTTCAATTTTTGCGACGGATTTTTTTATTTTTTACGACGGATCTTATCCGTCGCTATGATGCGACGGACTTATCCGTCGCAGATTAGACGACGGATTTCATCCGTCGGAAATCAAAAACGACCCAGTAAACAGCGACGGACCGAGCGACGGACGAAATCCGTCGTTTTTTTGGTTTTACGACGGATTTGGTCCGTCGTAAATCTACAATTTTGTCGTAGTGTCAGTTCACACTTCACTGTTAGCCACCCCCACTAGGGAAGTAGGTTGATTCAAATTGAAGGGTTTAAAAGTGCAAGGAGAAGGCCCAAAAGGATGTAAACAAAGGTAGCAAGGAAAATGACTTATGATTTAACTCAAGATATGATCCTTGATAGTGAAATGGAATAAGATTTTTTTTTTTTTAACACACTCGCACACACCGCCACACACTCATGCCGTAGTGGGATTTCACCACCTATGGGTACTCGAGCCCTTGACCAGGTACTGAAACTCCTAAGAGTCTACCACTGGAGTAAGAGCAAGGATCCAAATATAAGATTTAAGATTCATGTAGCCTGTCCAATTAATCAGGACAAGACTATAATGAGGACGATGACAATGATGTGTCCATTCACAATCAACTTAGAGATACTCTTACCCGGGTGGTAGACTCCTTGGAGTTTCAACACGGGGTCAAGGGTTCGAGTACCCACGGTGGTGAAAACCCACGGTGTGCGTGTTTGGGGTGTGTGTGCGTGTGGCGTGAGTGTGTGGGGGTGTGTGTGCGTGTGTAAAAAAAAAAAAAAAAAAACTGAGATTTGGATGATCTCGATTGTTGTAGAAACTATGACATGTGTTCAGTTAAAGAGAGCTCCAATATTTTTAGTAGCGACGAAGACTTATTATTATTATTATTATTATTATCATTATTATTATTATTATTATTATTATTATTATCATAGTCATCCTCATAGTTTTGTCCTAATTAATTTAGGGTTGACTATATATGAAGCCTGTTCTACTAAGAATTTTGTTCTACCATTCTACTCTATCAAGATACATACCTTGAGTTAACCTAGTTTTTTCTGATTGCCTTTGGTCATGTCTCCTGAGTCTTTTCCTTATTCTTTTAGAGCCTTGAACTAACTTTTTTTTTTTTTTTTTTTTTAATTTTTTAGGTTGTTGCAGTCCATTCCACATAAGGTGGGCCACACTTGAATTGGGTTTGCTTTAACGGATTAGAATTCCTAAAGGTTGGTGCTGGAAAAGCTTTGTAGGCCCCCACCTTGATGTTTGTATTTTATCTATGCCGTCCATCCATTTTTCAAGAATGGTGGGTATTCAATCACCAGTGTTTCCTTTGGTGCGATGCACCTGAGAATTTGATCTACGTCGTTTTTAAGCTCATGCCTTAAAATGATATGGTAAAATAGATGGACGGAGTGGATAAACCACATAGGTCACGATGGGGCACACAACAACGACTAGTGTGGAGATCTTCAGGAAGGACGAGGCTTCGATGGATCCTTGACTGTGGGACCCACCGTGATGTATTCCTTACATCCACGCTGTCCATCGTTTTTGACAGCTCATTTTAAGACATGATCCAAAAAGTGAAGCAAATCCTAATCTTGTTGGGACCACACCATAGGAAAAAGCGGTGATTGAATACCCACCATTAAAAACTTCTTAAGGGCCACTCAAATTTTATTTGGCATCCAATCCGTTAATAAGGTAACAAAGGCCTAGATGAAGGGACCACACAAATATCAGCCTGATCCAAAACATTTTTAGCCCACAAAAAATTCTTAATAGTTGATCACTACTGTTTCTCGTGGTATAGTTCACCTGGGAGTTGGATCTGCTTCATTTCAAGGATCTTGCCCTAAAATGAGCCATTAAAACAGATGTAAGGACCATACATCAAGGTGGGCCCCACAGTCGGGATCCATAGAAGCCACATCGTACTGGGGGTCACTACTGAGTCGATCAACTTGTTGATATACCAAAAGGTTACAGAATTCTTGATTTTACTTTATTTTCAGGAGAATCAGGCCAGGCCAATCAATGGTAGAACATATATAGGTTGTTTACCATGTAATGTGGTGAATATCCCGGTGAATATATAAAACTGAAATGGTTTCCAAACTCCTTGATCGATATTGCTTTCTCACGGCATATGAGTTTACCTCCAAATTCAATACATACCTGGCAAGACATGGAGGAAATGTTTCATTCTCAGTTCTTTCAAACGGAGCCTGAGTTGTCATTATCTGACTTGTGTTGCTTAAGACAATTACCTAATGAACAGTTGAGAGTTATATTACTCGGTTCAAAAGAGTGAGAAATGGATAATGAATCTTCATGCCAGAGGCTCAATTTGTTAAATTGGTTATGAAAGGGTTAGATATTGAACTACGAAAAAAGTTTGAGGGGATGGATTTTGAAGATTTGGTTGACTTATTTATCAAAGTGACTATATATGAATGACTTTTGTGTGAAGAAAGCCAAAAGAAGAACGCATCTCCTAGGACATATTACCGTGACTCAAATTATAAGATAGTACTGAACGAAATAAATTTTAAAAAAAAACATTTTGTCTGCGTGGCCCTGAGCAAAACTGATGGAGAATCCTCTACTCAAAATTCAAATGTTGTCAAAGAATATCTAGAACACGGTAGACATTTCTCTTTTGATATAGCAAAGGCCGATGAGATTTTTTCTCTGCTTATATCTGGAAAGTTTATTAAATTGTCACCAAGATAGAGAATTTGTATGGTTAATGAATTAAAGAAAATAAAATATTGCAAATGGCATGGTACGTATTCTCATTCAACAAAAAATTGTGTTGTTTTCAAGAATATTATATAAGATAATATTGATTTGAAAATGTTGAAATTCCTAGAGAATGAGAAAAAAAATCATGCTAGTAGATTGTAACGACCTGTAAATTTCTGTACATTGGGTCGAGTACCACCTCGACCAGAAATCACATAGGATTAAATCCCTTAGAATTTAACAAAGTTAACTAAGTACTAAATTCGGTTAGCCATGAAATCCGTTGGGATCGCTTTAAATACGATCTGCAAGACCCAAAACTTGCAGAATTAGTGACTCTAGGTTACCCTAAAGTCTAGAGCCAAACTCATTACCCGGCTGCTCTCGGGAATGAAACGAAACTTCGTATTGGGTCTAGATCGTACATCGGGAGTCCGATTAACACGAAGCTAAGGAACCAGGACCGCCCCACTGGGCTTGACAATCATCTCAAAAATCAGGCGATTCCGATGTCCCACGGCCATTTATTTCGATCCGGAGCGAGGGAGTGTGAAAAACACTATTCCCATCCAAATAAAAATATCTGGAATAGTGATCTGGCATCTTTCGGTTGCACGTCAGTATTAAGCAACCTGACCGTCAGAATCAGACCAAATTACACCCTCGGATTAAGAAAAATTTCAGAAACATTTACATGTACTTAGAATTTCTGATCGTGGCCCACTGACCGTTGAACTGAAAGTGGTCCGCCGCGTGCAATCTGGGAATCCGATCGAGTCGAAAACGAATCCCACGTAGATCCATAGATGGTAAGCTTAAGTCTGACGTTTGGCTCAAGGAGGGCCACCAGAACATCCCTTTTGAGCTTGGAAAGTGGCGAACTGCCTATATATGCAGCCACCCTTGAACCTGAGTCTATTTTGGACATGATTTTGGCTATAAAAGGGGCTTAGAACAGCCCCTCTCACAGCCATACGAATTTGGGAGCAAACCCTTAGAGAGAGAGAGAGAGAAAGAGAGAGAAAGGCTTGGAGTTCGAAGCCGATCTTCCTCCTGCTGCTTCCACTCATCACACGTCCTACACCGCCATATTCTAGGTGTTTTCCCGGCGGTGTCCATCCCATTTGAAGGTAAGAAACCCTAACCCTAGGTCTGATTTGAGGTTGGATAGTGGTAGGTTATGCAAAAGCTAATCGGTTCCGCTCTTTAGGCTAGGAAACTCCCGTATACGGAAGCTCCAACACCCTTGCTGATTCGTTGGAATTCCAAAGGCTGAGGTGAGGACTTTAAGTGTATAAGTTACGTTTTTCAACGCTTTCAATGTCAGATAATGATAGATTCATGATCTGCATGTAAATGCACATGTACAAAGTGTTTTCCGTTTCCTGTTTCGATTAGCGATGTAGAATATGGAATTTCACATACTCTAGATATACGTAGAAATACCGTATACGTATTTTTTTCGAAGAAATGTTTGACATGTTTATTTAATGTATGATTATACTATATATGGATAAAATACTAGTTTGGCGAAAGGAATCGCCAAAATACATGCTCTCTTGTAAATGTCAAGTATGTTGAAATTGTATATTCTAGAAATACCGCGTATGTGTAAATTTTAGAGATAGAATTGTCATGATTATTTGTTGTATGAATACGGTATACGTGGATAAAATAACCGCTTGGCGAAAGAAAAGCCCTAATACGCGATTTGCTAACATACGTCATGTATGTTGGAATGGCGTACTCTAAGTGTTTGTGTAATGGCTTGTGTGTGTAAATGCTTGTGTATTAGTGCCTTAGAGAGGTGCTGATATGGAATTCCCGACTCCCTTAGAGACATGTAGGATCCCCTCCACGCGGTGGTTCACTATAACCACTCACTTGTGGCGTGTATGTAATTGTATCCCTATGTGTATAATGCTTTACTACATGCTTCACAACATGCTTTACTTCATGTTTTACTTCATGCTTTATAACCTGCCTGCTAACATGCTTGTATTGCTTGTTTATTATGCTTTACTCCACATGCTATTGATGAAAACTGTTTGAGTTTGGGACTATGTCTGTAGTCCAAACATTCGGTACCAGACTTGCGGTTGTGGCTGAGATTCATATCGCCACAAAGGACGTGTCTGGCGAACCCGAGTCGTACTTCGGTTGGCGATAGTGGTTGGTCACACGGAGTGCTTTTGCTCTCAATATCGCTCAACTTGTGGTGCGCTCGAGCTAGTCAGGCTCGTCAAGTAAACCGAAATGTACTTATGTGTTCACCATGTTTGGTCGCAACTGCTTGAACCTAGGGTACCAAACTTACCAATGGCGATCCCGTTTAACCATGGTACCTAGATCCGCTAAGTCGCATGAGCCGGGCATGGTGGTATGGGACACCGTGGTTGAGCTGTCGGCCTACGCTGGGGCCATGTGCCTCCCCGTAGTGGCCATTGCGCAACTAAACTCGTGAGCCGAATACGGTGGTATGGGACACTGTATTCGAGCTGTCGATACTTACGGCGAGAGCCGAGTACGGTGAGATCTGTGCTCATGCTGACGGGCGACGAGTCCTCCGTAGTATCGTCGAGTGTACTCCAAGTATCTGTGATTGGCGACGAGTCTTTCACAGCAACTAGAGTATGAGTTGAGCCGAATACGGTGAGACCTGTACTCGAGCTGACGGCTAGTGATTGAGCCGAGTACGGTGAGACCTGTACTCGAGCTGACGGCCAGCAATTGAGCCGCATACGGTGAGATCTGTATCCGCGCTGACAGGTGACGAGCCCTTTGCGATGCCTTCACTATGTTTCTCAAACCATAATATCGTATGAGATTAACTAGGATTGACGACCCTAGAATGGATCATGTTTGGGAATGATACAAGGGAGGTACCTTAGTTTCCCAATACTGCTAGTTGAAATGGACTAATAATAACTTGGTAATCATGAGCATCATCGCACCGCATGTGCTTTGTAGATGTGGCGCACTGAGGGAGTTAAGCATCCGTGAACGTAAGATGATGTCGCTTGAGGGTGGTTTGGCAAGGGCATACAGCATCATGTCATTTCATTCTTGCATTTAATAAGAGTAGTTAGAATTGTTTGATTTGTACTGCTTTATCATTACTGCTTGATTGATTTGATAACATGTTAACTTATGCTTTATTATCCCACTGAGTTAGCTACTCACTCCCACGTTACGGGACGGTGTTTGCAACACCCACCAGACTCTGTCGCAGGTGTAGATGGCGCCTTGGTTCAGGAGCCGGAGCCCGACTTTGATGAGGACCAGGAGGAGTTCTCCTTCATGCAGTACTCTGACAGCTTTGCTTAGGCCGGCTGCATCGCGGGATTCTCAGGGCCTCTTTTGAGGATTGTATTTTGGTCTTTTTTGACTTAGAAACAATACATGTATATTGGTACTCAGCTAGTACTCATACTCTGGAGTTCAGGAAATTTTGTTACTTTACATACTTGAATATAAAATTTCAGTCTTCCGCTTGCCTTTATACAATTGAACTGGAGTATGAATTACTGTTTTGGTATAATCTCATTCATGTTTATTGCGCTAACTCAGACAATATTTAACCAGCATTGTGTATGTTGCATAAGTGATGCGTTGGAACTCGGGAGATGAGTTTATACTCGACCCCCGAATTTCAGGGCGTTACATAGATACCGATCATTTCTCGTTTATGATTGGAATCAATATGGTTTCGACAAATTTGAGAAGGATGACTGCTCTTAGAGAGAAGGTCAACCTAGTAAGAAACAATAAACAAATGCATTTGCATCGGCTAAAAGAAACTGGGTGGAAAACAAAATTTAAAGAGAAAATAGTTGATGAAAAAGGCAAGAGAATAAGCCGGTCATCAGTGAGATTCGGTTATGCCCACGATGTCATGAAAACGATCGGCGAGAGAATCAATTAGGCCCTGTTTGGGCAACCGACTTTGGGTGTAATAAGGCGTATAGAATTACAGTGTCAGTTGTATTTAATGCCGTCAGTGGATGGTCGGGTGCTTTTGGGTGTAGACGCCAATCCCATGCTCAACAGGTGTTCTGTTTGAGTGTTGTGTATTGCAACCGTCAAGCAGCTTCTGAAAAGAGGCGGTTCATTGATTCCACACGCGTGTGGTAGCTATGCCCATCTACACGCCCACACACGTGCCAACATAGGATATGTGTACGAGATCGGATCTTTCCATCAGGTGAAATACACTATTTGGATATACTTCGAAGAAGTTCATACTAATTCACAGATAAGGTAGGCCATGGATTACAAAACAAATGGACGGCTAAGAAAAGTTCCTTTTGTACATTGTGACCCAACTGAGTGTTGCTACCTGAGAAG
This sequence comes from Magnolia officinalis, assembly GCA_021015155.1. Taxonomy (NCBI): domain Eukaryota; kingdom Viridiplantae; phylum Streptophyta; class Magnoliopsida; order Magnoliales; family Magnoliaceae; genus Magnolia; species Magnolia officinalis. Next base: position 57,479,528 of record JAJHSJ010000011.1, read on the forward strand.
ATCTGAGCATTATTAGCAACCACATGGAGAGCTCTGATCTTTCACATGCACTCCATATTGGCACGTGTCTGCTTATAGATGAACTGGGCTCTATACACGTGTGTAATCAGCTATTCTCTTAAGCAGTGGGCGACGATTTCAACAATCCCACCCCATCTCTTCTGAATCCGTCAGAAGACAAAAGACCTCCCATGTTCATCACCGTCCAAACCGGCCGAGTGATGGGATAAGAGGGATTTTATAATCCTATCCCACCTAATACCCTTTAATACGCGGTAAGTCTTTTGCCCAAACATGCCCTTAGAGTCTATTACGCACCATGGAAATTGGTGAATGTGCATGACAATAATACAATTTAAAAATATCAACCCACTGTTTCAAGAAAGAATTCGTGAGACTCCAAATGGAGGAATGCTCTTAAAAGTTACATAAGAAAACTGCTAGAATGGTCAAACCTATCGAGACTCTGGTTAACCAATAAGTTAGGGCTCTCCATCCAAATTTTTTACAATATTTGCCGTAAATGACAAAAGCTCGAAAGCGTCACTGGCAACGAAAAAAAGTGGTGAACCGAGTTGCAGAAATACAAAATTAAGGGCTTGATGTGCCTGTAAAGATATTGACAAGCAGTCGGCTACGACCGAGTAAAAATTAGACCTAAGAGAGGCCGACCAATCTTAGACAGAAACATGATGGTGGAATGAATAGTCTGACTAAACAAATTAGTCAGACTAGCCAAGTCATACTTGAATCAATCATAATGACTGAAATGGATGGTCATTCAGAAGAACTTTTGAGCAATCAGGGCTCTCTTAAGGAAGGTCTATTGATTAAAAAAATTCTCGCAAATGCAAAGAAATTGGAAGAAGATGTTGATTTTTAAAATGCTACTAATAAAAAATGTGGAAACCCACGACGAACTAGGGATGGCCACGATTATGTATGGAATTTTGCAACTGCTATGGGTACAATGCAACATGGTGTTTGTACTGCCACTCAATTTCTTGGTCAAGCTCAATCAACCGAGTAACATACATGGCAACATCGAGGAAGTTAGGGTGGCCATAGTCAAAGAAAAATCTGTACTTTTGGGCCAGTAAAGTCAAAAGGTACCTCAATTGTCACCATTGAACCAGGTATAAACTCAGAAAAAATTATTTTTAATAAGCTTATTCTTGCGATGTCCCAACATCTCAAACCTTTATACACATTAACACATGGATGAAAGTCCCATTACTTGTATAATGGTTGATGATGAGGTTGCCGTCAATATTTTGTCGAGAACTATATTAAAAAGTTGAGAAAAACATATAGTGATTTAATTGGAACAGAAGTAACTTTCAGTGATTTCGCAAGCAGTGTAAAAGATGCAGAAAGAATTTTACCAATTGAGTTAATGGTTAAAAGAAAGAAAGCATTAACAACCTTCTTTGTGGTATAATCATCCTCTAATTACAATGCCCTTCTTAGTCGAGATTGGATTTATTTTAATTTTTGTATCCTATCATTTTTGCATCAATTCCTCATTTTTTGAAATCATGGGAAGGTCGAGCTGATCTAAGTTGATAACAAGCCGTACCAAGAAGACTAATTCGGTCGAGGTCTACTATTACGAGGATGAAGCTAGCCCGTCAGTTTTCACGGGACGATATTGATTTGGCCGACCAAGTTGAATTTTAGCTTCAAAGAACCTACTGATCAAAGTAAAAGATGAAAGTCTCATAGAGAATAATGAATCACTACGCCAAAATTGATCATACTACATCGTCTAGAGTCACTTACATTGTAAAAGAAGTGTCATGAATACAATCTCAACAAAGGAACAATAAATGGCCGAAATCACAGCCTTGCGTGAAAGGATCAAGCAAGCTTAAGCTTGGGTGAGCAAGAATTAGAAAACAACTACTTCATTAATATTATCGAATGTTTATTAGAGCATGATGAGATTGTTGAAGACATCATATATTTTGAAGAATTGGAAGCTGCACCTGTGAAGTTAGACGGTGTGAAGGCCGATGTGCAAGATTCATTGGTTGATGTGAACTTAGGAATAGATAAATGCCCACACCCAACATAAGTAAGTGTGTGCATACTACCTAACAAAAATAAGGCAATAGTCGAATTATTGCGAGAATACAAAAACTATTTCACTTGGGATTACAATAAAATGCTCGATTTAGAGTCTAAACCGAAAGTTAGTAGAGCATAGGTTGTCGATAAAGGAAGGTTTTCGACAAATCAAGCAACCTACAAGAATGATGACTATGGAAGTTACAACCAAAGTAAAAGAAGAAGTAGAAAGATTATTGAAAGCCGATTTCATCCAACCAATTAGGAAAAATTAATGTGTTTTCTCCTTTGATTATGCTTAAATCAGGCGAAGAATTCAAATGAGAGGAATGTCGCCGGACAACTTTCAATAAAATAAAAGAGTATCTAATGAGGCCACCGATGCTAATTCCACCATGGAAAGAAGAACCCCTCAGGCTGTATATTTCAGTTGTTAATGAGTCAATTGAAGCAATGTTGGCATAAGAGAATTAAGATCGGAAAGAACAAGTTGTTTATTATTCGAGCAAACGACTGAATGATGCCGAAAAAATATATTTACCAATTGAAAATTTATGTCTCTCATTGTATTTTGTAACTATAAAATTATGGCATTATTTAATATTTAGTATGGTGCATATAATATCTTTCACCGATCTTATAAAGTACATGTTAACTCGGCCTATATTGAGAGGCCGAATTGAAAATTGGATTTTAGCTTTGTCTGAATTCAATTTTAACTATATACTTCAGAGAGCCATCAAAGGTCAAGTCATAGTTGATTTCTTGGCCGATCACCCAGTTTAGAAGATTGATTAACATTCACTGGAGAATTGATATATATTAGGTCAATATTACCCTATGAAAGCTAATGTTTGACGGTTTGGGAACAAATTAGTCGGTAGTAGCCGAGATGTAATTATATTTCCTATTGGCGAAAGATAAGAGTTAGCATTTCAATTAAAATATGATTACACCAATAATCAAGTCGAATATGAGGCTTCGCTTATTGGCCTGGATACATTAAGAGAGCTAAAGGCATAAAGAGTTGATATTTGCAGGGATTCTCAATTAGTTGTCAATCAACTTAGTGGTTTATATAAGTGCAATAATGATAACTTAACCCTGTACTATGAGGTAACCCGACTGTTATTAAATTTTTTTAACAAATCAACATAAGTAGGGAAGTACAGTGTTCATGATGGGTAACTTTGCCTCTTGTTGAATGAATGAGTCGTACAACTTACGAGCATAAGAATGGTCGAAAGTAGGTTTGACAAGTGAGTACCCTAGGTTATACTAAAATCCTATTGGTAAAAGGGCCATTAGGGCACAAACATTTAAGATGGTCAAGCTCATGGGACCACACTTGAAGTGAAAAGGGTTAGTCAAACGACTTCAAAAATAAGCCACTGCTAGAATAAGTGTCGAATTTGGTTTGATTTCGCATGTGGATAGATGTATACATTTAGCAATCCCAATCTCATTACACAGAGAAAAATGTTTGGCCTTGACACGTTTGTACCGAGTTACCCATTCCTTAGGAAGTTTTAGCCATAACCTAGGAGTATTATCGAGATGCCAATTGGTCCAATCAAAAGACTCACGACTGATCAAGAAGTTTTCATTATCATTGGTGGGAAAGTGTGGAGTAATGTCAAATAGATTAGAAGTTTGAAGCAGGATAGAACACGAGACTAATGAATAGATCTGAATCAGCATTATCAAAGTCAGAAGAAAAGATTACCTTTGAGCAAGTAGATGGACGAAGAGGCTCCAACAAAGTAAGAAGATGAGAGGCAGAAGATGAAAGAAGTCTAAAAGATTTCTTAGGTGTTATGGAACTTTTTGGAAGAAAAGGAGTTAATATTTTGGAGAATCAGAAATGTAGAAAAAATGAAAAGAAGAAAATGAAAGAATATTAGCATCCGTCGCATGCGCATTATTAATCGCCGAACGATGGTTGGAGTGGTTTTCAAGACAAAAGTTACGATATAGATACAAAACGCGTTCTTTGAGTGACACTTGGCAATAGACTGTGAAAGGAATGATGTGATAGAGACGAGGTTCGAAATTCGACGATGAGGGGTGTACTACATGACATTGCAATAAATTCTTATAAAAGACATTTACGTATCTCTCCATTCTTAGCCAAAAAGAGAGAAGTATGGGGGCAGTGTTTGGGCATGATCTGGTCAATCCCAAATGAACGGTGTGTTACAGGCGAGATATACAGTGGACAACTGACTACTTAACAAATCTCTGAAGGGGCATGCTAGCCACATGATTTCAAGATAAGAGCACATTCAGTAAAGAGCGAACACGATAAAAAAGGGGTAACCGCTACTTTACAACTGGCAATATCAAAGATTGCCACGTAGGCAACGGTTATTCCCACGACTACACCAAGAGTTCTATAAATAATAAAAGAATGCATGAAGAGAAGAATCCATCCAACAATACAACAATAACAACTCAATCAATTAACCAATATCAAGTGTTTATCCTTAATCTCTAGGAGTAGTTTAGTTCCTTAACTTTATCTATATATAATTTCTTTTCATCTACTGCTTGCATACCGAACTTAAAGGAAGACTTTAATTTAGGAATTGTCCACCTATGCTTGTACGTTGTGTCGACAGTAACTTCTAATCTTCGATATTAATCGATCACCTCTTATTAACGTAATGCTCTATGAAGCACTCTGTTGCTCTCAGATAGGTCGGTGATTACGACTTTAGTGGTAAATTCTCATCTTTTCGCATCTATTTCAGACTTTCACATTTATTTTCAGATTTCACATTCATTTCTAACCTATTTCCACTTGACTACACAGTTGTTGCACCTTTAAAAGTCCTTGGTTTTTTAAGGCAAAAAGAACTCAATGGAGGAATATCCATAACCTTCACAAATCGCTTGATATCGCATTCAACGGTTGGCTTAATAAATGACAAGTTGTGTTCGTGACCAAGTACCGCTTTATCTCAACATCAAGAATAAGTTGGTTTTCTTCCTTTCCTTCTTTTTTCTTCCTCTTTTAACATTCTACATTAGCCATACTTGTTAGATCCATCCAGGGAAGGCTAAGATCCCACGTGTCCTGTTATGTGCATTGTGCTCTTAAATGTCCACTCGCACAAATAACCATAACAATTCTTAAATAGAACCAAACTGTGACGGATAAAGCGTCAGCCTCGCCCAACAAAGATCATATCTACTCAGTTGAGTTATTTCATACTCTAGTCGAATTTGATTTTTCGTAAGTACACACTAATAGATTATACACGTGTCATTCAAATATGTCAAATAAAACCATCCAAAATTATACACATGTCATTCAAATATGTCAAATAAAACCATCCAAATCATAAAGTCCACTACAGATAGTCTATAATTACATAACAAGGAATATCATAACTTTTAGGTCTTTTCCTTGTCCTTTTGAAGCCTTCAATTTGAACTCATTAGCTCTTTTAACATGTATAATTTTTATTCTTCGTTGCACCTATCCTATGATCCACCTCACCAAATTAGTCAATGGACCCGGCAGGCCCACTCATTAGGTGGGCCAAACCTAAAATGGATTTATGGTATTAATCCAATTTGCGTAAATGTGTCCTATGCCTTATTGCGGAACATTCCTGATATGGAAAAATAAATAAGATTCTTAACGTGATTTTTTTACTGGATGACACATGGCTTCAAACCGAGTCCCGACTCACCTCCAGGGGAGCGGATTACCTGTGACCCTTATCTCTGTGCCCGGAGATATGTGGGGCCCATAAAGATGTTTGTGACAAATCCACTCCGTCCATCTGTTTTGAAAGACCACAATAAGACACGATTCTAAAAATCAGGCCGATCCATAACTCATGTGGGCCATACCACACGAAACAGTGGGGATTGAAGGCCTGGTGGTGATAGAAGTTTTGTATCAGGATGATATTTGTTCCTACAGTTTATTTGAGTAGCAATAATTTTATTAATGGTTTGGATGGCAGATTTGTTAGAGAACCTCGGAAGCACAAATAGACAAATCAAGTAAAGTACACACAATTGTACAACCAAGCTTAAATAAGAACAATCCAAATTTTACATAGAAAAACCCTTGCGGGAAAAAATGAGGGCACAAAACGACGAGTAATGCACTATGAAAGCAGAAATTACAAGAGACAGAGTCTTATCGATTCGAATAAGCCTTGAATCTCCTTCCTTAAACCCTAGTTATGCCCTTGAATCCTTAATAGCGAATTAGAAGGCCCTAATACACTCATACTCCTCTCAAATCATGATTACACTTGTTATATATAGTGTTATAACTGGAATAGGAAACAACTTATGCACTTACGCAATTATACACACATCTTCGATCGATGACATTGACACCCTATCGAGGATCTGTCAATGGCATTGAACTCCTTCAATGTCATCTAGTAGCAAACCCAAAATGTTCCAGCAACCAACATGGATTTTTTAGATTTTCTTGATGGGATTGAGCATCTGTCGATGACATCAAGTGGTTTGTCGATCGCATCGACATACTCCTATTATTGAAAAATTTAAGACATCAACAACAATCTCCACCATGTCTTCAATTTCATTCTTCATAGCTTCTTATCAATTCTCATCTTTAATTTTGCCTTCCATCATCACTTCCATGCACACTCCATCTTCTATTTACGCCTTCGCCAAGCCTAGAAAAATTGTACAGAACTCGAACTTTTATGTGTGAACCACCTTCATAAGCATGTCAACTGAATTCATACTTGTATAAATATTTCTAGAGTCATGCCTCATTTCTCAAGCAACTCTCAAATAAAATGATTAGGCACATTACTATGTTAATTACGTAAGTGATAAACATAATTCTTAGCTAAATTGATCGTGTTTCCACTGTCACAATTGACTAGCATGGCCTCCAGCTAAAGTTCCAATTGATTTGTTATTCCTCTCAACCAAACACCTTCCTTGAATACTTCAGTCACTGTCATCTACTTAGATTCAGTTGTGGAAAGAGCCGCCACAGACTGAAGCTTCGACATCCAACTGATCGCTCCACCCACTAGTACAAATGAGTAACCGAAATTCGACATTCTATTATCTACATTACTTACATAATTTGAATCCACGCAGCCTAATAACTTGTTCCCTGATTTTTCAAATGACAAGATGTAGTCCCGCATACCTCGAATATATCGAAGTAGCCATTTCGCTGACTCCCAGTGTTGCTTGCTGGGGTTAGACATGTAACTACTAACAACACCCACCGCATATAAAACATCCAATTTTATACAGACCATAACATATATAAAGCTGCCGACTGCGTTCGAATAAGGCACACGAGACATAACCTACTTTTTTTCATATGTTTCATAATACTGTTAAGAAAAAAGCTTAAAATGAGTTGCGTGGGGAACGGTGACCGATTTTGCCTTATCCATCGCATACTTCATCAATATCTTCTCAACGTATTAGTCTGCTCTTCTTTTTGTCTCTATGTATGTCAATACCGATAGCCCTCTTTGCAGCCCAAAATCTTTCATATCGAATGTCCTTAATACCTGAGCCTTCAGTATGTCGATCTTAATTATGCTATGACTAACGATAAACATGTCATCAACATACAATACCAAGATTTTTTTTTAAAAAAAAACATCCCATCACTCAATGTCTTGTAATAGACATAATTATCATACTCACTCCTGGTAAACTTCTGACTCACCATGAAATAATCAATTTTTTTATACTAATGCTTAGGAGACTGTTTCAGGTTGTACGATGATCTCTTCAACTTGCAAACCTTGTTCTCTTTCCTTTGTATTTCGAAACATTTTGGTTGCTTCATGTAAATCTGCTCTTTCAATTCCCCACGTAGGAATGTAATTTTCACATCCATTTATTCCAGTTTGAGATTGTATTGGGCAAACAACGCTAATATGAATCTGATAGATATTTGCTCCACCACAGTCGCGAAATATAAATATATCAGTGAAGTCAATACATTCTCTCTGAGTATATTTCTTTAATACTAACTTTGCCTTGTACGTATAATGTTTCTTCTTAAAGATTCACTTGCACCTGATTGTTTTTCGGCTGACTGGGAGCTCCACTAGCTCTCATGTCTCACTCTTATACAAGGAGTCCATCTCGTCATGCATTGTTACTTTTCACTTTTTGACATCTAAATCGTCAAGAGCCTCATGAAAAGTAGATGGTACCACTCATCCATAATGAGGGCAAATGCAACATTCGAGTCATTCCTATATCTCGCTGATAACCTACGATCCATTGACAGATTCTTTCTCACAGGTGGCTGCTCCACCTGCTCCTATACCTCTGTCTGCGTTTTTGTATCAGCCCGTGTTTCATCATTGTCTATCTGAATGTCCCCAACTGACTTTTCCTTTTCCTTGTGTTCATCCTTACGAAATAAGGATCCCTCATCGAATTTGACGTCATGACTAAGGATGATTTTCCATGACCTAGTCATATATCATATACCCCTTCACACCATTACCATAGCCGACAAAGATATACTTTTTAGCCATTTAATCCACCTTATCTCTCTCAACTGACAGTACATGAGAGTAAGCATCGCAACCAAATACTCGCGGCCTGAGTAGTCTACCTGCTGACTACTCCACACTTCTTTTAAAATTTTACAATCAATAGTCGTAAAAAGGGACCGATTCACTATGTAGCAAGCCGTGTTAACGATCTTAATCTACATTTTCTTGCCCAACCTAGTATTATTGATCATGCATCGGGCCTTCTCCAAGAGAGACTGATTCATCCGCTCAATCACACTGTTCTGTTCTAGTGTATAGTGCATTGTGTTGTGCCTCACGATCCCTTCATCCTTACAATACCGTTGAATTCCCCAAAAGTGAATTCTCCATCATTATCTGTCCTCAACACTTTCACCTTTCACCATGACTATTTTTCCACCATCGTCTTCCATTGTTTTAAGTTAGTAAAAACTTTGAATTTATTTTTCATAAAATAAACCCACACTTTTCTATAATAGTCGTCAATGAACATGACAAAGCATGACGACCCCGCACAAGAAACCACGGGCGATGGCCCCATACATCAGAATGCGCATAATATAAAACTTCATTACAAACATGTTTCACATATTTAAAAGACAACCTAGACTGTTTAACATATATACAGTGCTCGCATATATTAAAATTAATACTTTTAAAATCTAGAATAAAATAACGGTCAGAAAGTACCTTCATGCCCCGCTCGCTTATGTGGCCAAGTGTGTATGCCACAAACATGCATATATGAAATTCGCTACAGACGTTGTAACTCCACTAGATGAAGTACTCCTGATCAACCTGGAAAGGTTTCCATTTTCTATGCCTTTATGAATATAAGTGCCTCCTTTAAAACTTTAAGAATACGATTAAACTTGGTGAATTTGCACCATAATGCCTCGAGTGTACCTAGAGATATCAAGTTATTCCTCAACTCAGGAACGTGTCTTACTTCGGTCAAGATACGCTCCATGTCATCAAATATCTTGATGCGCACCGATCCAATACCAACCATGTTATGGGCAATGCCATTGCCCATAGACACCTGGCCACCATCGCATTCATTGTAAATAGTGAACCAACTCCTATAAGTTGTCATGTGGTACCAAGCCCGTAAGACCCTTATCTTAGTCTGTACTGTTCCGTAGGCTTCCGCGGTCCTTCCGGTCGAATTCCGACAATCTTCAACCCGTATCCAACGTTTGCGCGCGATCCTAAGTTGGGTCCCGCATACCAAAGTCGGCTCGAACTGAAACCTGCACCTTAGCGACCGCGCCATCGCCGAGGTTCTAACGCCATGACTCGCGCACCGAACCGATACCCAAGCTAGGAGATGTGGGTCCGTGTTCATTCTGAAGAAACGCCGCATGTTGTGGATTTCGAGAGAATCTCTACGACCTATCCCATCAATTAATCAATCAATCAATGTCAAGTACAAGCCATACCCCATGTACAACAAGTATAAGCAACTTATCTCTCTCATTCCAAAAGTCAACACACACACTCTCTCTCTCCACCCATCTCTTTCTTACAACACATCACTCCACCAATCACACATCATCCCATCCCTTTCCACCATAACTTCTCTCTCTCATTCCATCTCTTCACTCCCAAGCATCCCACGTCCAACCTCTCTTCTCTCCCAAACAACAACAACAAGTGTGGCCCACTTTCCCTACCCTCTCATCTCTCATCCACACCATCAAAACCCCATCAACCTCCATCAAAAGAGAAGGCAAGGAACTAAGGAGGTTAAGAGACCAAGGAGAAGGCCTAGATATGGGTGATCCACCGTTATTTCTTATTTTAGGGCCCACTTGTTGGTGGGACCCATTTGATGTATGTGATTTAACTAAGAGGGGCCCATAGTGGCGTGGTCCCTCTATCACCGTCTCTCTCTCTCTCTCCCTCTCTCTTTCTTTGTATGATGATGACAAAGGGGTGTATGGCCCATCTAGTGTGTGTGTGTGTCCCATCATGGAGCATATACTTTATCCATGCCATCCACCTTCATGCGGGACCCGCCTGATGGATGTGTTGGACCTACACCGTCCAGCCCATTAGCAGGCCTGAATGGAAGGAAAAACACAAAGATCAGGTGGTCCAAACAGGTGGGCCGCGTCCATGTGGGACCCACCATGATGTTTTGTTTACCCATGCCGTCCAGCGTCCCTAGACGTTGGGTGTAGGGGTGGCTAACGTGGAGTGCGTGTACTGACATGGGTGTCTACTAACAGCTAACAAAAAAAAAAAAAATTTAAAAGTTTGGGGTGGACCGCTCATGCAAGCCCCACCTTGATGTATGGATATAATCCACGCCGTCCATCATATTTCTTGGCTCATTTTAGACATTGAGCCCAAATATTATGCCAATCTAATTATCGAGCGGGCCGTACCATAGGAAATAGTAGTGTTTACCGTTAAAACCCGCCCAGATGTTTCTATACCGCATATTAGACTCATTTGGTCGGTCTTCAACCGTAGAATCCAATGGCTAGAGTGGATCCACCTGATGCGGGCCCTACAGGCGAAAAACAGCGAAAAATCCTTTTTTAAAAAAATAATAATTAGGCAAGAGGCAGCGGCGCTACTGCTTGCGCCAGAGGACACCGCGCAACATCCTACTGCGCTCCTGCACATGGCATGAAAAGAGGCAGGGACCGTGGGTCCCTGCCATTGGCCCCACCGTGTTATGTGTGAACATCACCACCGTGCATTGGGTAGGTCCCCTTTGGGATAGTGGCCCCTCCAAAAATCAGCCGTATTTGGAACTCAGGGGGCCACATCACAGGGAAGTAGTGGATTGGACGCCTACCATTGAAACTCTTGTGGGTTGCAGAAGTTTCAGATCAAATATGAAATTTGTTTTTCCTATTCATTCAGGTCCTATGACCTTATCAACAGTTTGGATGGCATATAAACATTGCGATGGGCCCTAGGTCTGAGTGACCTTATCAACAGGTTGGGTGGAAATAAACATTACGGTGGGCCCCCATGTCTGTGTGACCTTGTCAACAAGCTAGGTGGAAAATAAACATTACGGTGGCCCCACATGGGCCCCACTGATGTATGTATGGTAATCCACACCTGCCATTAGTGTGGACCCCACCATGAGGTGTGTACTTCCTCTATGTCGTTCATCTCTATGGGACCCGCCATGATACATGTGTTGCATCCAAACTGTCCAACCATTTTTAAAAGATCATTTTAAGGCTTGAGACTAAAAATATGGTAGATCTAGTTATCAGGTGGACCACCCTACAGAAAGCAGTGGATTGAACACCCACCATTGAAACCCCTTTTGGGGATTGCAGAAGTTTTGGAACGAATATGAAGTTTGTTTCCTCTCTTAATCTAGGTTTTTATGACCTTATGGACAAAGTGTGTAACGCCCCGGTCACTGTTTCATGTGGACGGGCACACGTGGGCAGGCCCCCAAGTGCGGCTGGCAGGCTACTTTGTGGCTGGTAGGCTACTGTGCTGGGCGAGCTACTGTTGCAGTTGACTGTAGCGTAACTTGTCCCACATCGGAAGAGTTGTCTGGAGTTGTGGTGGTTATATGTTGGGTTTCTCCCTTAACAGACATGACGCGTTTTAAAGCCGCGAGCTTCGGCAAAGCGGACAATATCATGTGCTGTGGGGGTGGGCCTTACAAATGGTATCAGAACCGAGGACGGCTCTGCCCTCGGTGGGGGATAATGTGACGCCCCGGTCACTGTTTCATGTGGACGGGCACACGTGGGCGGGCACACATGTGGGCGGGCCCCCAAGTGCGGCTGGCAGGCTACTGTGTGGCTGGCAGGCTACTGTGCTAGGCGAGCTACTGTTGCAGTTGACTGTAGCGTAACTTGTCCCACATCGGAAGAATTGTCTGGAGTTGTGGTGGTTATATGTTGGGTTTCTCCCTTAACAGACATGACGCGTTTTAAAGCCGTGAGCTTCGGCAAAGCGGACAATATCATGTGCTGTGGGGGTGGACCTTACAGAGTGGATAGAAAATAAGTACTATGGTGGGGTCCGCTGGGATTCAATAGTGGAAATCAATATCACCACTGCCATTGGTGGTATGGTCCAGATTATCTTTAGGTATGATTTTTTTTTATATAATGCTCTAAAATAATCTCCAATAATGGTTGAAGTATGTAGTTGGTATGACCCATTTATTTGGGTCCCATTTGATGAGGCTGATTTGATATATTTGGGGCCCACTTAAGGCCTGATGTGATGTATTTTGAGCCACGTGATGCGGCCCACTTTGATTCATATAAGGCCCATGCGATTAGGTTCATCTTGATGTATTTGTGGCCTGTTGTTGAGGCCCACTTTGATATATAGGAGGCCCATGTGATGCGGCCCATTTGATGTATTTGGAGCCCTTGGGTCGAGGCCCAATAGGATGTACATAAGGCCCATTGTAGTGTGATTCCACCATGGTTTATGTGTTGACCTTTATAGCGGGTTATGCCTTGGGAGCAATGATGGTTTGACGCCCACATTGTAAGTACAATGTTGGTTAAATGTCCGCATTGTGACTCTCCCTAGGGTCCAATGATAGGTTCATACTTGTAGTGTGTAGACCGTCTAAGCCCATCTTCGTTATGAACAGAGTCCATCACCACATAACATGTTTAGTATAGATCCATGATTCATAATCATACGCATCATATGTATGCCTGATGTGAGGAGTGACTGATTATAGCATACGCCATTGGGCAGACTATTCCTGGGACCCACCTTGATGATGTGTTGTATATCCACTCCATCCATGGCAGGTGAGACCCACCTTGATGTACATGCTCTATATTCTCCTGTCCATCTGGATGAGTGGTGTAAGGCCACCATGATGTATTGTTATATTCAACCGTCCTTCCGCTTAAGGACGTGGACCCCACTTGGATGTATGTGGTTCTCCAGTCGTCCATCTGTCCAGGGTGGTGTGGGAACTCGCCGTGATGTATGTATTCACCATGCCACCCATCGGCATGGGGGGCACACCATGATGAATATGTTTCAATCACGCTGTCCATCTGTTTTGTTAAATCATGGACTGCCCCATTTGGCCTACTTAATATATATGGGGCCCACCTGTTTTCTATTTGAGGCCCATGGGTTGTGGCCTATTGTGACGTATTGAGGTCCATGGGTTATGGCCCATTGTGACACGTTCGAGGCCCAGGTGGTGCGGCCCATTATGATGTATTCGAGGCCCATGGGATATGGCACATTGTGATATAATTAAGGCCCATAGGATATGGCCCCTCATGATGTATATTAGACCCGTGTCAGAGGCCCATTGTGATGTATTCATGGCCTAAGGGCAATGCCCATTGTGATATGTATTAGACCCATGATGTGTGGCCCACTTGATGTATTTCGAGGCCCAGGTATATGGCCCATTTGATGTATATGAGACCCGTTAATGCGATCCACTTGATGTATATTGAGGCCCATGGGTCGTAGCCTATTATGATGTATTTGAGGACCATGGGTCATGGCCCATGGTGATGTATATTAAGCCTGTGTATTCAACCCATTGTGATGCATATTAGACCCTTGTATGAGGCCGTGGGCCTACTGTATGTTCGGCCCTATGTTGGTCACTCCTTAAGAGCAATGTTGGTTGAATGCCCACATTGATGGGCAATGATGGTTAAATGTCCACATTGTGACCTTCCCTCAGGCCTCATTAAGCCAATTATCAATGTCGATTATAAGTACGTGACAGCATAACATCATAATACATGCCCATAAGCATCATCTGCATGTTTGTTATGAGATGTGATTGACCATTGCATGTGTCATTGGGCAAATGATTTATCGGACTCCCTGATAGGTGGAGTTATCTCACATGAGCGCATGGTATGCGTAGGATTAAACTACATGACTCATGCATCTTGCATTGTGTGATTGTGATTACTGTACGCTCTAGCGACATCAGGGCTATGACCTCCACATGCATGTTGTGGATGGCTAGATGGGACACCGAAAATATTTGGTTTGAGCATCTGGGCACTTTGGATGTCCGTGGGTGAAAGTCCCTAAACCTTCGAGGCCAGGAGACGACCCAACGTCAAGACCGAGTGGATACATGAGCGCCCGAGTGCTGAATACGAGGAGGTCGCGTCTCCCACTGTGTCATGGTCAGTTAGGAGGGGGTGTGGCCTTACCCGCCCGAGCGTAGGGGGCATAGCTAGGCTAAGTTTGACCAGGTCATGAATGAGTCCGCTATCGACATGCCGGATAGGTATTGACAGACTATTGGTCAGACGGATAATGAGGTTTCTTGCGCTCACTTGGACTATGCGGCTGGGAGAGAGACAGTGTCATTTGGAGTGTACTAAACTCCGGTGATGATCCCAAAGATAAACAGTACTGATATATAGACTTGTTGAGCAGGAGTTGCATACTTATTCATTCATTCATTCACTATCCACTCGGGTTAGTGGTGCACAACCATTTGTTACGTGTACCTTCGCAATGGCCAGGATTTCGGTTGGGGCGCTACTAACCTGAGATTAGGAGTTTACCACATTGAATCTGACTATCTAAATTAGGTATGAGACTAGTTTGGATAGAAGTCCCTTGTGATGGACCCCATAGTCTGCGATACTACGTACTATCATCCCGACTTCACTCTCTAGCATAGTCATTTCATTCGTATTGCATATTACATTACATTCGCAGGCATATGACATTTTGGGTTACTGTGTTTCTGCATTTATATGGTCTGGATACGGCTGACGGTATTCGTAAACTTATCAAGAATTGTATATTACATTGCATCATCGGCATCTAATATTTGGCTCTCATTTGTATAGCTGATCTATATTGCATATTTTGATATTGATTGACTCATGGACTTGTCAGTATTTTCGCTTACTTTGATATTATATGATTCATGATCTTACCAGTATTTTCGATATTGTATGATTATGACACTGTATTGAATACTTGACATTTACCTTGTGCACACACTTACACCACCCTCTAAGCTTTCTATAAGCTTATGCACGATAGATACGTGCAGGTGATGTTAGGATGTAGCAGTGTGGAGCTTGGAGCATGTAGCGGACTTTTGGAGCTTTGATTTTTGATATATGTATTTCTCATCATACACTGTATTCAAAATTTTATATTAGTAGATATGTGATGGTGATATTGCTCTTGTGATTTGGGTATACTTGTGGTTATACTTCTTATGAGATAAACGTACATTGGAAAATCTTCCTTGTAAGATCCCAGGATCAGAATCTGGTGCATGTGCGCTGGGAGCCGAGAATGGGGTACTACGGAGGTTGTCGGCATCAGATTCGGCGAATGAAAATTTTGTGAGCCCGGTTTTCGAGTTTGGGGTGTGACAAAGCCCCTATATACAAAATCCATTATCCGTCAAAGTACCCGGATTTTGATGCGGTCAGCACGTCACTATCATTCGTCTTCTCACCAGATTCCGCAATGTTGGCCTCCTTGAAAGAACTCTCTGAATTATCTTTGCTCGACGTAGGATTCTTACAATCATTCTTCATGCGCCCGGTAATGTCTTAATTCTAGCACTTCAACTTTCATTTATCATTGCCTTTAGATTTGGACCTCGATCGTGAAGATTCACTATCCCGCTCAGAATTTTCTCCTCTTGTATCTAGTATACATTTATAGAAGCACCTACATCACCGTTTTTCTTTCTCATCACCTTCGACTGAAAGGCTAAGATAACAGTCTCAACACCAATGGTCGTGCTACCGGTGAACAAAGAGTCTTTAAACAACTCATACAATGTTGGAAGAGGGTTCAACAATATATATGCCTGATCTTTATCTTTCATCGTTTCCTTCATATTCAATAGCTTGCAAACAATCCTATTAAAATTATTGATGTGTGCCTCAACGTCAGCCCCCTCCGCCATCTTCAGATTGAACAACTGTAGCTTCAGATACAAATGATTTTCAAGTGACTCCTTTGCATAAATGCTTTCTAACTTCACCCATGTATCTGCTGCAGTCTTCTCTCTCATAACATTGTAGAGGACTTCATCCATTAGACACAACTGGATTGATATAGTAACTTTCTTCGCTGACTTGTTTCATTCTTCTTCTGACATAGTTTCCAGTCGCTTTGCAAGGAAAGCTTCATCTAATCCTTACTGAACTATGATATCGTTCATCTTAATGTTCCATAGTTCAAATTTGTTTTTACTAGAATATTTTTGTACATCGAACTTCATGTTAGATGTCATTGATACCTTGCTTTGATATTTAACTGTTTCCCAACGTTAGCTCCGATACCACTTGTTGGGGAACCGCGTAAGCACATAGAGATAAATCAAGCAAAGTACATGCAATCGCACAACCAAGCTCAAACAAGAACAATCTGAATTTCGCGTGGAAAAACCCTTGCGAGTAAAAACCATGGCACAAAGTGATGAGTAATGCACTATGAAAGCGAAAATTATAGGAGACAGTAGCTTACTATCGAGGTACATTGATGACTAGAATATTGCATTTGCCATTTTTACGGATAAGGGAGTCTGTCTACGATTCAAGAGGCTCTTAATGATATAAATGTCGAAAAGTGGAAATCAGCAATGCATGAGGAGATAAACTTTCTGTACAAGAATGAGACTTGAGAGCTGGTGGAGCTTCCCGTCGGCCGAAAATGATTGAGTGCAAGTGAATTTTTAAGAAAAAAATATAATAAATACAAGGTAAGGTTAGTTGCGAAAGGATACGCTCAGAGAAATTGTGTTGACTTCATTTAAATATTCACAATAATGGTGAAGCAAGTATCATCAACATAAACATAAGGGTAAGCTCCATGAAGATTTCAATGATATACATAGAAATTGTTGTTCGCACCGTTTTGTTGGTGTGTCCCCCATGAGTTTTTATGTAATTATAATCATGTTCTAATGTGGTCTTTCAGAATAGATGGACTGAGTGAATTTGTCAAAGACATATCTCTCATTACCGTAGGGTCACACGCAATCGCTCCCACTTCCAGGAAGCAGATTATGTGTTAACCAGATAACACCTTGCCCACCTTGATGATGTGTTGTATATCCGTGCCATCCATCCGTTTCTTCAGCCCATTTTAGGAAGCGGTTCAGAATATTAAGCAGATCCAAATCTCAGGTGGACCACCATAGGAAACAGTGGTGATTCAATGCCTCACAATTAAAAATTCCAAAGGACCCATTGTAAGAACCTGTTGATAATGTCGATAAGGCATGGATTAAAGGAAAATAAAAAGATCACCTTGATTTAAAACTTTTATGGCCCACAATAATGGTCATTCATCACTGTTTCCAGCAGTGTTTGGTCCACTTAAGATATGTATCTTTTTAAGTTCGGGGATCTCATTCTAAAACGAGATGAAAAAACAGATGAACCGCATGGATATATAAAAACTAGGTCAAGGTGAATCCCACATCGTTAGGGTAATCCGCTCTCACAACGGTTGAGGTTGTCAATGGGTTGGGATCGGACCAAAATAGTTCAAAATCCAGGCCGTAGACATACCCAACCCCGGCCCGTTGATAGCCCTATCTCAGGTGCATTAGGTTGCGACATAGCTGTGACACCGGATCCAGCCATGTGGGTGGGACCATGGCTGTGGGGCCCACCTCAATATATGTGTTATATATCTGCACCTTCTATCCATTTTTCCATATCATCTTATGGCTAAAAAAACTAAGCAGATCCAAATCTCAGGTGGACCACACCACAAGAAACAGTGGTGAATGACCATTAAAAAAAAATTGGTGGACCACAAAAGTTTTGGATCAAGCTGATGTTTGTGTTTTCCCTCCATCCATGTCGGTGTGACCTTGTTGATCAACAGGTTAGACGGCAGGAAAAAAAAAAAAAAAAAACGATGGAACCTAGGAGGTTTTAAACTGTGGGCATTCAATGACCACTGTTCTCTGCGGTGTGGTACACCTGACATATGTATCTTCTTATTTTTTGGGCTCATGCACTAAAATGAGTTGGCAAAACGGATGGACGGTGTAGATAGACAACACGTGCATCAAGGTGGCCCATGGTCAGGGTCCCACCCACATCACTGGATCCGGTGTCGAAGCTAAGTCGCGTCCAGTGCAACGAGGATCCAAAGAGAAAAATGCTGAGGTGATTGGTAAACGAGGAAAGGCTACTGGTAGCAGTTATATCAACTTATCACACGTGTGACAGACTCAGGACGTTCCTCAGGTGACAATGCCAAAAATCTTCGTCGAATCCAACCATTGGTCTTCCTTTTTTTTTCTTCTTTAACCGTTCACTTTGGTCATACTTGTGCGGTCCATCTGATTTTTGAGCCAATATGAAAGCGGCCACACGTTACATCCTCTCACGGATGCTCTAAGATCGCACGTGTCCTGCAAAGGTCTCTTAAATCTCCACTCGCGCGAATATCCATATCACTTCTCAAATAGAACCTAACCGCGACGGCTAAAGCGTCAACCTCGCCGAACAAACATCATATCTACTCGGTCGAGTTGTTTGATACTCTGGCCGAAGTTGATTTTCCGTTAGCGTGCTTCGAGAAACTAACAAGTGTCACTCAAATAAGTCAGAAAATCATCCTAATCTTGGAATCCACTTCAGATAGTCTAGGAAGATAATAACGTTTACTTAATGGACATGCGTTCATTAATCAGAGACCGTTGAATACTTGGATTTCAACTGTCCATTAAATACCTAATAACAGTCTATATAGTATGAAGAATCTCTCTCATGAATCAGATGGATTGATTTGATTGGATTCATGGTAAAAACTCAAGTGCATGAGTATGAATTTTTATAGTCTCGCAGAGTAGAGAATTTTCTTCTTTATCTTCTCACTCATTCCTTAGGACAGAATCTTGTTTGTCCCAAAAAAAATCCTTTTCTGGCAAACGACTCATGGAATTTCTATTTGATACACTGGCAGCGTATCATGCTTGATACGCAGGCATAATAAATTACACAGAAATAGTCTATTAATACAAAATAAAAACCGTCTAAATTGTTTTATAAACTTCAATTAAGTAATAATCACAAGATCAGATTCGTTGAACTATTCCAACGTGTGATTTTATGGTCACCTTTTTGTTAAATCACGACCGTAGGATATTTTTCACTACAACAATACAAAAAATCTTCACCAATCCGATATATTTATATAATAAAATTTGGTGTATGAAACATCTAAACTGGGGCACATATTTTTACCAATTGAGTTTTAATCAATTCCATGCCACGTGTACAAATTCTCACTGCCTGTGTATCATCAATCGCACTCTGCCAGAGTATGAAAGCTTTCCTATTGTATTAAAATAAAAAGCAAAAATCATATAAGAAAACGGACAGAATCCTCAACAGTACCTGTTGTAGGTAGCGGCTAACATACAACAGAGCTCTGTGGCCCAATGGTTCATTTATTTAAAATCCAACCGTCCATTAGGTTCCAACCTGGAATATATACAATCTGAACAAAAAGAAGCCCGATCTACGGTTAAGATGAGCGACACCACAAGTAACAATGGAGATAGGGACACACACCATTGAAAGTTTCTAGATGCTCTGTTGCCTCAAAAGTCTATGTCAGGTCACATCCAAACCATATACATCAGTACGAAAGGACACTAAAAAAATCAACCTTATCTAAAATCCTGTGGCAAAGACCACATGAAATTAAAACATCTATCCTTCATTTTACACCTTTTGGCCCACATGAGATATTTATCCGGATTAATTTTCTGTATGTACGGTGGAAATAATATTTCTCACTTGATGAACGGACTAGATTTAACATGAAAAAGCAAGATGGGCCTCAAAGAGCTGGGCGTTGTGGAGGGTTCTGGTTGGAAGAAAACAGAAAAGAAAGGAAAAAATCCCGCGAGAAAAATACCATCGCAGGCCAATCAAGTCTCAGCCTTTGATCTCCGCTGACGTCACTGACACGTGTCATTCACTCAACTGGCTTCTGTGTTAGGGCTAAAACCTCTCTCACCATTCCATCCTCTTAAAATAAAAAATAAAAAAATGGAAAATCCAAAAAATACAAAAAACTCATCTCTCTCCAAAATATCATAAAAAAGCTACCGTACGGACGATTGCAGATCGGATCTGGTTTTCTTGGGTACGCCTTGCTTGCGATTTTGAATTCTCTTTTCTCTGTATTTCTTGTATTATCAATCAGATTTTCTGAATTTCTTGTGTTTTTTATGTGATTCTCTCTCTCTCTCTCTCTCTCTCTCTATATATATATATATATATTTATATATGTATATATATTGTAGGTTTGAGAATTTGATGGTTTTTGGGTGATGTTCGTGTTAGCAGTAATTTGAGGTTTTCAGTGTTTTTTCTTTTGTAGTTTGATTGAATCTGTTTTGATTTTGGTACATTTTAAATGTCTATATAACACATTGTTGTTATATCTGGAGATTTCTCCTTTGATCTGAAATCGTATATGCGGCATGTGCGGATCGATCCAGGCTGTTCATTATGTGGGCCTTGCCGTGCAGGGTCTATGATGTCGGATAATCCTAACGGTTGGATCGAGTGTGTAGATTGACGTTAAAGAAACGAAGAAGTGCTAAGATTGGACGGGTACGATTTATTTGATTGGTGTGAATTTTGAGCGAGGATCGCTTATGGCAGGGCCCAATTAATGAGAAGTTGGTAGTGCCGATAGTCTTATAAGTATGAGATTGTGGGGTTGTGCATTCTTTTTAGTTATCATTTATGGGACTGATTTTCGTGTATTTAGAATTTCATGGCATGTTGATGCAACCAAATGGCCACACATGCTGATTGATCAAGATTTGAAGAAAAGGCCTGCATCCACGCGAGCATGCTCCACACATGTGCACAAGAAAATGCCCACATTCCTTCTTTTTTTTTTTTTTTAAGCTCATCTCTAGTTTCCTTTTCTTTCAAATCTCTAGATTAGGAAATTTACTCTTTCTTTCATATCTTTATTTTAGGCAGGGAATAATTTTAAATATTTTCTTATTAATCTCTAGTTCAAGACTAGTTCTAGACTAGAGGACTGTTGAGCTTGCTCACAGTCTTGCATTCGTTTTCTAGCATTTGGCTTGAGGATTGTTGGGTCTTTTCTGCAATCTCTTTCTTTTCTTATTGATTTATTTGCTTTCCCTTTCGGGTTTGCATCACATGTGGATGTTTTCAGATGGTAGGGTTGAATTGGGGGATTTACGTTGTATGGACGATAGATTTATATTGTTTCCATCTTCGTGGAAAAGGGGCTTTTGGTTTGTTGCCGATTGATAAAAAAGACGGATTTTTCAATCTGCTTTGGCAGCCATTTATCTATTCTCTGGTTCACAGAGAGGAATTATAAGTCATGAGAGATGAAAGTTGCTTTCTCATTGACATGAAGCATATAAATACAGTGTACTATAGGTATTGTACATGGATATAGGTACAGTATACACAGTGATAGAGATGCATGGATACACAGTTACACCTACTACAGGGTTGTTACACTGGTTACAATTGGATTTACAACTGGTAGGATGGATGCCGGTGCTTGTAACTCATGCACTTTTGTCACACTCCCCTCAAACTGATGGGGAGTATCACGTAGCTTCAATTTGTTCTGTTCCTGCATCATTTCATTGTTAAAGATATCTGCTATCTAAAGAGTGATGATTCGTTGTCCAGCTGTTCACGAATGGAGTGGCAATCAACCTTAATGTGTTTGGTATGTTGGCGATGCCTAACTCAAGAAAGATACCACGAATCCAAGTAATTTCAGAACATGCTGAAGACCTTGACCTGTACTCTGCTTCAGTGGAGGATTTCGAGATGCGATCCTGCTTTTTAACATTTCCATGGCAGGAGAGAATTTCCCAAAAACATAAACCATCCAGTAGTTGACCGTCGAGTGTCTGGACAGCCTGCCCAATTAGCGCCACCATAAACAGACAGTGGCAATAATGATTTAGAGGGAAAGAAGATGCCTCGTCCAATAGTACCTCGAAGGTACCAAATGCTTCATAGAACTGCTACCATGTGAAGGTGTCCAGGGTCTTTTAGAAATTGACGAACAATGTGTACTGCACGAGAGATGTCAGGTCTAGTCATAGTCAAATATATGAGGTATCCTACCAAACGATGATAAAGAGTAGGATCATCTACAGGATCACCATCATAACAACGATATTTACATTCAACTCCATTGGAGTTTTCCATTGTTCTAGCATCCATCAGATGGGCAAGTATGATGAGACTTCATGCATACTTTCGATGACAAAGAAAGAATCCCCACGGAGAAGTTTCTACTTTGAGCTGTGAGATTTCTCAAGTCCTTCATATGAAAGAAGATTTAGGAAATGCCGGTAACTGTTGAATACTTTCATTAGTCACTTCCTGAGATCAAAATATCATTAGCATAGACGAGAAGTAAAGTGACCCCTTTAACATGGATTGGGATGATCAAATTGGCTTTGGATAAAGCCTGCTGTAAGAATCGTAGATGTAAAATTTTCAAACCAAGAAAAAAGGGCACGTTCTAGTCCATAAAGGGATTGTCATAACTAATAGACATGAGTGGAAGCTACTTTGAGTCCCGGTGGGGGTACAATGTATACTATCTCCTTCAAGTCTCCAAGTAGGAATGCATTTCTTGACGTCCATCCGCAAAATGGGCCAAGATTTTGAACCTGCCATTGCTAGAAGAGTTTGTAGTGTAGTCATTTTCACAATGGGCACAAATGTCTCATCATAGTCAATCCCATTCTCTTGCTCATATCCCAATGCATATGAGCCGTGTATTAGTCTAGTGTACCATCTGATTTTAATTTGACTGAATACGGCCACTTGCAGACAATAGGAGTGATATTGGCTCTCTACTAATACCTTTAGCTATTCTACCGTAGCAGTATGCCAACATTCATTGGCTACAACCTGTTTATAAGATGTGGAGACGGAGACCGAATCTAAAAAGTAAAGAGGGACAATCAATCAGGGGCTCAAACAATTCAAGAAGAACGACGAACAGGAATTGTTGCAAGTGTAGAGGAAAAGTTAAATCGGAATACTGACAGGAAAATTAGTCGAAGAGTTGTTAGGAAAAACTTTTTCGAGAGGCGCATAGAGGCATATGCATCATGTGCATCTCTTTTCTTTGGTCACTGATAGACAAGACCCTATTGAAAAATGGTTAGTTGAAACTGAAGGAGATGTTTTCATGCAACCACCATTAATTTTGTTGGGCCCACCTTCATGATGCTTGTCGTAAATCTGAACCATTCATCATTTTAGCCTCTCATTTTAGGGCATGTGCCAAAACCCAGGCAGATTCAAAGCAAACATGGGTCCAACAACAAGAAAATGATGGTTTGAAAGGCCCTGGTTCAATATACACTGTTACCTGCCGTGTAACCCAGTTGAGCTTCAGATAGGGATCATTTTTTGGCCCAAATCATAAATGCCTATGAAGAAAATGATGGACAACTCGGATTTTTCTAAAAGAATATGAGGGGCTCCACAATCACGGTCTGCCCCCATTGAATTGACAGACGTCTTGTCGTCACTTGTAAAGTGGACAAATTTGTCATTTTCCACTTAACAAAACCTTTCTGTTAGTTAAAAGTTGTCCAGGCTGTAGAGAGTCTGTGTACGGAAACAGTAGGCTGTTTTGGAAAAATAGTTTAAAAGTAATAGTTTTTCAGTCCATAGACCAAAACATAGGCAGCTTACAGGAAAAATCCCCAAAAAAACCCATCTATATCTAGTAAAGTTGACAAATTTCACAATATATTTATAACCAAAATGTGATACAATAGGAGAAGGTCCCCACACATCAATATGTACCAAATCAAAGCATGCATGTGAATTATAAGTACTCACAAGAAAGGGAAGAACTTTACCCATGCAACAACTAAAACAGGAAAAAGAATCATTGAATGAAAAATGAGATGATTTTTATTCAAAATTAAGCCAGAGTTCAACATGGAACTTAATTTATTTGAATGAGGATGTCCTGAACAATGATGTCACAAGGTGCATACTTTAGTTCCATCTGTGGTTTATGAGGAAAACAAGAGTGAGGGAAAGACAGATCCAATGTAAAGAGTAGCCCACACCTACGCACCTTCACGATCAGCTTCCCAGTTGCTTGGTCCTGAATCACACAACTGTCATGAGGGAAGGAAACCAAACAATTATTATCCAGTTGTCCCACATAAAGAAGATTTGTTGTCAACTTAGCAACAACCAACAAAATTTTCAGGTCAAGGGTAGAAGGAGGTGAAGAAATACAGATGATTCCAGCACTAGATATGGGTAGGTGTTCGCCATTAGCAGTAAGAACATGAGTTGCTCCAGTGTATGGTGAATATCAGTTAGATGATGTAATCCAGTCATGTGATTGGATGCTCCTGAGTCTAAATAGTTAATCCTATCTGACGAGGAGGTCAAGGGAGTACCTGAGAACCCCATAGCCGAGAAGGCAGAAGCCATGAAAGTTTGAATCATGTGTTGGATAGCTTCAGGAGTGAGAGCAACAGAAGTGAAGGCAGTAGAAGTATTTGCAGTTGAAGCATTGGGCTGGGCTGAGTTTTGGCATGCTCCAGAGTTTTGAGATCGCATCATTGAGGTTGGTGAAGTATCCTTAGCATACTGTGATAAACCTGTGGACCATGAAGTGGTCGTCTTCTGCATTCAGTGATCACATGCCTAATTTTATTGCAGTAGGTGCAGACTTAGGCTTTCTTACATTGAGTAGCCACCGTGGTTGTTGTTTTGGACCTTCTTTTGAAGCATAGAGAGCACCTTCAATTTGCAAGGATGGCCATCGTGTGAGTAGGGATTGATTCTCCTCAAAAGTAGTAGCTGGAAAACCGCATTGTTGTTCCTCTTGTAAAAGTTCGTGCAGGCACGTAATCTAGATCAGGAGCAGTAGTTTGATTCATAAGGCTTGCTCGAACTGCTTCAAATTCTTTCTGAAGCTTCATTAAAAATTGATGTTCTTGAGTTGTTTCATGAACCTCCTCACATCGGGGAGTGATGTGTCAGCCGCAGAAGCATATACCCTAGGCCCATACTCCAGTCAAAGTGCGATGAACTCGGAGTATTAGTCTTGAATGGATTTATCTCCTTGATTGTACACCGCTATATCATACTCCAGTTGAAAACATCTATTCCCACATATCATGCGAGGTTTTATATGGTCGATGGATCAGGGCAACATGTCGATCAACTGAACTCAACATCCAACTAATAACATGAGCATTATTAGTGTTCCATGATGCGACGGCTTTAACATGTTTGGAATCTGGTTCATTTTCAGATCCATAAACTATTTTCACATAGTTTTGCCTTAGACAAAGACTAGAAGGTGAAATTCCCAATGGTAATAATTTTTCCCATAAAATTTGACAGGAAAAATGTGGGCATGATGCAATGAGGCCATGAGGGCGATGCAGGTGACAAAATCAGGGACTTGGTGATGAGAATTCCAATAATAGTGTGGCTACCTTTGATAGTCGCAGCACAAGAAAGTAGATCACACACACATAAAAGAAGCGGACAGCAAGTGATCCGAAGATGGGAATTAAAATCTGGTCACCTTTTCTCTTCAAAAGAATAAGAGACGTCAGCAACAGGTGTGACAACAGGGGCTTCTGGCAACAATTAGTGTTTCGGATTTGGGGAAAAACATGCCTGAATCCGGCAACTGTCTAGCTGGGACCAGATGGTGGTGATGGCCTTGCCGGAGACGGAGACTGGAAAAAAGCAGGTGTCAGCAACAGGTTTGCTCGAGAAGATGCAACAGGTCTGACCGTCAAGGAAAATGGATTTGTAGTTTAAACGAGATGGATATCAGCTGCTAGAACAGAGGCAGAATGCATGTGTGCTGCAGTCGTTGGAAACAATGGCGAGATTGACAGGGGTGTGCAGGCGGGCTGAGATCAGTTCGGGGTGGCTGTTAGTTTGGATCCCAGTCGTTTGAATATGGCTCTGATACCATATGACTTATGAGAGACTTGAGTTGCTCTTTCATTGACATGAAACATATAAACACACAATGCACTATGCTACTGTATGTGGATACGGGTACAGCTATACATGGGGATAGAGATACACGGTTACATGGTTACTACTGTATTCACAACTGGTAGGATGGATGCCGATGCACATAATCATGTTCTTCTGTCACAGGAATGATGTGGCATTTTTATTTTTTATTTTGGAGAACTTTGGTCTGCTTCCTGAGATGCTTTATTTAAGAAAATAATCACACTAGCATGACAATCATGCAATCTAGTGCAAATTTGGAATGACTGAATTAGAATAAGATCGAAATGTCTGGGTAGTGAAAATGGGGGACTGACACAATTCTCTTCTAGGAAGGATCACTTTGAAGTAACTCTTTCACTTAGGTCGTGTTTGGGTGTCCCGAAATCTCGTACATGAAACAAGACAAGTGGCTATTTTGGGTTGGTTTATGGAAAAAATGTGTGGTCCGCTCCACCTGTAAATGCTGAGTTGCCTCAAAAGGTTTTTTCTGGAACATGGTTTGATCATACACCCAAATGCAGCCTTAGCTATCAACTTGAATGGCAGCAGATCTGTTGGAAGTTCCAGCATTTATACTGAAACTTTCCCTTTTGTTTCACATCTTAGTCTTTGGAATTTGTCCTAGAAATCTTCTTATATATATTTGCATTATTTAAATTCACGTGTACAGGTTCCAAAACCTACCTATGATGTGTTTTATATAGATCAATGAAAGATATGACAGCTGTGAGTTTGCCAGCCATCAGCTCAGCTAACTTGGACGCCAACATGAAAATCAACGGCAACAGCATGTGCATGTCCAGTTCTGAAGATCAGTTGCAAAGTCTTTCCAGGGAAAGTATGGACCAGATTAGAAGTACAATGCTGCAGCACGAAGAACTATTCAAGGAACAGGTTTGCATTCCTTCCCCTGTACCGTGAGTGGTTTCATGGGAGAAATGTTAAATAACCCATCCTTTTTCCTTTTTTTTTTTTTTCCTTTTCTTTTAATTATTTTTGCTGTTCGAATTCTCAAAATAAGCCCACCCCAAATTGCTGGAGAAGGCTAAGATGGTTATGATGATGATGATTCCTCAAAGGACATGAAATTGATTCTCGCCCATCACCAATGTGATGGCGAGCAATATAAGGTGCTGATGCTTCAGGGCATGAGTAAATCCTGATGTGCGAATCCACTTCAAGTGAAGCCCATATTTCAGAGAAAGCTCATTATGATTGGGGAATTTCTCAAAGATCTCCCAGTTCAGAACACTCTAGCCGTCTAATCATTGTCCTTCAACTGAGAGATTTATAATCCACTAATCAAGCGGTTAGGATAATCTGGTCTGTATGACTTTTGGAATCTACTGTGGATCCCATCAAATCAACAGTCTGGATCATAGAACCATGACCCTATTTGTACAATCCGATGCATTCGGGCACCATTCATGTCATGTTGCAAGGGTCCAAGATACTTTCCGAAAGTTTCTACAGAACAAAGTATATTTTTGAGTCACCTGTCAAGGCATTTTGTTACCATTTCTTGGCACTCATTCAGCTAAGAAGCAACAACTTGGCTTCAATATCTTCTGGCCCAAGTAGAACTCAGTGGATATAACCTTAAAGTTTGATTGTGTTGTAAACTCAATATATATTTTTGTTAACTGAGCACGACTAAATAGCTTGGTATTGTGATGTGTATCTTTTCAATTCGTATGGCTGACAAAATCAAGTTTAGAATAAAAATTGAAGTAATGCCTGCATCCATTAAGGGAGCAATTTAATGTACTTTTAAGAGCTTTACTAGCATTACTTGATCATTTACCAAATAACTAATATATGAGCAATTTAAGGAAATATCTCTCATTCTTCAAACCCAACCCCCTCCCCAAAGCAATTCTCTCATTCACATAGCCTTCCAACATCTCGATCTCTTCATGGTAGCGATGTGCCAACCATTCACAAGCCTGGTTGAAGGCTGTTTGATGTCAAGGAGGCATAGTCGTTGAACTTCCGCCAAGCAATCATGAGAAGGTTACACTAAATAGCTGGGACAAGGCTATGATGATGATTCTTCAAATTGGCAAATTAAATACTGGTTGATTGTGAATATGTTAAGATTCTTCCTCAACTGTCCAAATTTATATTCAAAGTTGGTGCTCTTAATTGCTTCTATATAAATTTGGGAATTGTTGGAGAGAATAAACAATCCCATCTGTTGGGGGCCATCGCATGGACTGCTCTTACACCAGCAGACAATGATGTTGGGGCCAATACATGGGCCTTCTTGCTGTCCTATTGCCTAAGCTTGAGGCAAATGACATATGTGAAACATATTTTGCTTTATACACTAGTTGCCTTTGCCCCATATTTGTTTGGTTGAAATTCTTTGACAACCACTCATCCATACGTGTCACATGAGCTACTGTGTGCTTGTACTGACACGTGACTGTGTGATCATCATTTTCTAAGCTATACAGCGATGGCTGCCTCTCCTGAATTTATAGCTGTTTGCTCTATTATTTCTGCAAGGAGTTGATAGACGAGAGTGGCTAATGTATTATTAAGATCATTTTAAGATTCATAGGTGCATACGTTCAGTTCAATGCGTTTCAATATAAGAAGATACAGCTCTAGCCTTAAATGGTCATGGCTGATGTATTACTACAGTCATGTAAGAAGCATAGGTTTATACATTGAGTTTGATGCATTTCTATATAGAAGATCATTAGGCGTTATTTCAAATAAAACAAAGAAGATGAAGTTCTAGCCTTAAACAGTCACGGTATTTTCACCATCTTTTACCTCTGAAATACTAGCCCTGGTGTGGATTTTGCACAGCTACCAAGAGAAATGAGCCTGTTGATTCTCGACCATCTCATGGGTTTTCTTCACAACAGGAAGTTTCTTGAACATTTCTGTAAAGCATTCCAAGCTACGATTTTTGTCAAGATAACTGTGATTTGAATAATTTAGAATTTCAATAGTTTTATTTCTGTAACTATTTTATCATTTTTGTGCATTGATTTTATGTTCATGTTATATTATATAGATGACTATCTGGTGCTGATATTTCACATTCAATTTTTTGCATTTCCTTAATTCATATTGCTCAAATATTAGTTACCGCTGTCCCAGTGTCTGCGGAGCTAGATTTAATTTTTTATTTTTTGTCAGTTTCTACTCAAAACTAGGTGGTGACTACGCCTTCCACATTAGCATGATCAACAATCTTTCCCTAATTCTATGATGAATACCAATTTTAGCCTCTAAGACATGGGGAGTGACTGTATTTGCAGTTATTCTCTGCTTGTTTTTGGGTAGTGAAAATTGTACCTCTGACTCATGTACACACACAAAAACATGCATGCACACAACAAGCTGGCACTCACACACAAGCTGGCACTCACACACACCCACAGCCTCACCCACCTATCCTCATGCACTCATGCAAACAGAGAGATTACCTTAGGCTCCATTTGGATGCACAGCTGAATTCAATTGCAAACATTCAGTTAAATCAAGAGGAGATAATGTATATTTAGTGATGTTTTATGGTATCATAATGAGGAAGCAGCTTCAAATTGAATTTACTTTTTTTTTTTTTTCAAGTCCAACCTGAAGTAATATAGTTGCCATTTGGAGTCTATTCCCTCAATATGAGTAATAAGGTAGTTGCAATTTAATCATATTGAGTACATTGACCTATTTATTGCAATTCAATTTGATGATGCATCCAAACACAGCATTAGGAAATTTTATATCCTAGTTATTCTCTCATCTTCTAGAAGATTTCAATATTATGTAACGCTTCCATTACATATCTTGTCAAATCCTTTGTCTCCGCCCGACAATTACTTACTAGCTAGATACCTCTTTCAATATCAGGTTCAGACTCTGCACAAGCTCTACAATGTCCAAAAAGCCGCAATGCAAGAAATAAGGAAATTGATTTGTAGTCCTGCTCAACTGTCAGCATCCAATTCCAACACCAATGAAGCCTGTGATGGTCAGATTCATAGTTCTGTGGTGGAAGGGAAACCTTTAGGGGCAGCTTATGTTTGTGGTCAAGATTACATGGAAGAATCAAATGTTCCTTCCACATATCCTATTCATGCGGCTGTGGAGTCTTCAGGTAGCAATCCCCAAAAACAATTCTCAATCAATAACATGGAAGCGAAGCTTCCACCAAATGTTTGCAATACAATGAAAAGAGGTATTGATCTGGAAAGGCCACCGGAAGAATATATGGATGAATCTGATTACCAGACAGAGTCAAACAACTTTGACATACAAGGTGCTAATGCCAGTTCATATTCATTCATGGGATGCAATCGATCGGTTCTCCAAACGGGTTCCTATGGAGCACCTTCAAATTCAAGCCAGGAGACTTGTCGAGATTTGGGAAGTAAGATTTGTACAGATTATACGAAGTGCATCATAGGCATTCAGAGTCTGCAAGATGCTTTCCGGCGCAACATATTGCAGGACTTCTCATGGAATCATCTACCTGCTGTAGGAAACTGCTCCATCAGCGGGGAATCAAACTTTTCACTCAACCAGCATGAAAGAAAGCCATTGTGGTTGCTTCAGGTTTTATCTTCCTCATAAACATTTCAACATGCAAGCATGTTAGTTAGGACATTGTGGGGACAACATATTATATTTTGTTCATTTATCTATTTGGCGAATGAATTGAATACAGCCAGTGTTCAAAGTATCGGTATCCTTGCACATGTCAATGATGATTGGGGATATGGAAACTTGTTCCAATATCACTGGTACTTGGAAATTATAGCTAGTTGAGAGAAACATTGGGAAAATGGTGGAATTTTTCAGTAGAACTTCAGGAGATGTTAAGGGGGCGTTTGGACCGTAAGTTACTTTAGATAAGCTACTTATGCCGTAAGTAGTTGATCTTGGTTTTTACTTAATCAGTACGTAAGTATGTTTGGTAAACAATGTACTTATCATCCAAAAAGTAGAAAAACATATTTTGTTTCTAACATCATAAATAATTATCCCCAAAGTCTGTTTAGTCCCCCTCACACCCACCGTCCATCTTGTGGGGCCAACCTTTTATGTGGATTGTTCATTGTGTGGGCCCCAACTTTGATGTGGGCTGTCCATCTTGTAGGGACCACCTTGGTTGTGGGCCATTCATCATTAGGGGCTGACCTTTAATGTGCACAGGTCATTAAATAGGGCCCATCTTCAATATACACTACCCTTCATGTGGAGCCCACCTTTGATGCGGACCGTACATCATGTGGGCCCACCTCTGATGTGGGCCATCCATCATGCGGGACCCGCCTGAGATATGTGCTACTCATCATTAGGCCGACCTTTGATGTGGATTGTCCATCATGTGGGGGCCCACCATTTTTAATTGCCTATCATGTGGAGCCCACCTTTGATGTGGGTTGCCCTTCATGTGGGCCCTGCCCTCAATGTGGGTTACCCATCATGCGGAGCTCACCTTGGATGTGAGATTTTCATCATTAGGGGCAGACCTTTGATCTGGATCATCCATCATGTTAGACCACCTCGATATGGCCCATCATCATGTGGGGCCCACTAGATCATCTACCCATTCATTGGATGATTTTCCAATCTCATGAACTTAGAAAGGGTTCATGGTCACAAAGAGCATATTCCCTTAAATAATTTCCCATGTTACTGTGTCACCAATGAAAATGAAGGAAATAAGTTACTTTTGGAAGTTGAAAAACAATTAAAAAATAATAATAACTTATAAAAATAAGTTACTTTTTGTAAAAAGTTACTTATTTAAGTTTAATAACCAAACTAACTTATTTAAGAAAAGTAACTTATTAACTTACGTAAGTTAAAAAACCTACTTATTTGGTAGTATCCAAACGGGCTCTAAGAGACATGTTTACACATTTAGGAATCAAAATATTGCCAAAAATAAGTATTACATAATAATTTTCTATCTATAGGGGCCTAAATTATGTACTGTCAGAAAAAGCAGTGCAATTATATCCAAGATGAATTTATATCATTCAAATACCCTACAATGACGTAATAAAACATCCATTCTCAATTTGAGGGATAAAAATGAAGTTAAGATTTCCCCAAATTTTCCTTGTTTACCCACTCAAATGTTGATTTATTCACCACAAATCAATGTCAATGCATGAGAATCATGCATAAACATTGCTATATATGCTAACATTTGAAGAAAAAAATAGTTTCTATGGACTAGGCCTATCTCCACTTGAGTCGAGATTTCTATCAGCTAGTATAGTCACTAATATCAAAATTTTCAATGATATTTGGAATTTTCTATATAACTTGGGGTTTTCATATCAATGACCTGCCAATTCTGATAATATCGGTAATATTATTGACAATATCACCGATGTTTGGAATATTGAATACAACATTTTTTAAGTGATACTCTTTTCACTCTCGATAGTTAGATTGGATAGGGAGAAAGATTCCACTTTTGATCCTGTTGCTGACCCCAATGACCCAGATCGACCAGTAGCAGTGGAAAAACCTATTGATTCAGTTGAATTGGGTGCAGAGGCATAAGCAAAGCTATCTAGGGTAGAGCCCTTGCTTGGATCCATATATAGAGGCCTGAGTCACCCAGCATTTTAGCCAGCGAATCTGCAACTTACTAATTAAAAGATTGTTATATTAATATTTTTAAAAGTAAATATCCATTTGATTCCCATCAATTAAAAAAATAATAATAATAAATAAATAAATAAATAAAAAGAAGAAGAAGAAAGAAACAGTAAATTAATGAAAATGTTGATACATAAGATAAACACATGGAGAAAGAAGAGAATCGGTTGTCCCCTTGTATATGATACCTCTACTGCAAAGAAACCTGCTTTACCAACACCACTTGTAGTTCCACAATTACTCTTTAAGAAAAATTATACAGGTCCCCTTGTTAAGAATGTTGCATAACAAACATCTATGTGATTAAGATTGTATAGATGATTGTAACCTTCGTTATGATTCTAATGACCCTTAAGTCTTAAATTTAGGATATGAATCTTAGGTAGGATTTATTTGTTACCTTTGCTAAGGACGTTACATAACAAACATCTACGTGAAACCTTCGTTATGACTCTAATGACCCTTAAATCTTAAATTTAGGTCGTGAGTCTTAGGTAGGATTCATCTGTTACCAGTCCATTGTTTGTGGATGTTTGATTGGACTGCGACTCTATATTATCATGATTCATCCTCATTTTGAGGGAAAGAAATCATGCTTACCTTTCAACTTGCTAATGAAATACTTTTGAGAAAGACGAAACATTTGCGGGTAGGTTTGAATCATACCGGAGGGCACACGTGCCAGCTTAGCACACGTGTGGGTGATCGGGCCATTCATCAGGCAGCAACACTGTTTATATGACCTGGCCCAAAACTCATGCCTGTTGATTCATCAGTTGCACAATTCCACTAGTACAGTGGATGTAGTCCATTGGTCAATTCTCTTCCTATCTGTGGCCCACCTGATGGGTGGACTGGCTTTATCTTTTGGCTAGGGCATGTACATGAATGGCCTGTCTGATGAATGGTTTGGTTCTCACACATATGCCACAATTGACATGTGCCCATGAGTGGCATTCAAATCCTAATATGAGTAAGCGTTAGTAGTCCTGTTTCAATCAGAAGTCAAAGTTCTACGGAAGCAGTTAAATTTGTCTTCTGGGGCTATTTATGTTTATTGTGTTCTGCAACCATTTCCCTTTTCAATGAAAATCTTTTATTGTGGAATCAGAAAGAGGAGCTCTGAGATATGCCTGTAACACATCTGGTGAACATGGCTGCAAAATTGACATGATGATGCATAAATAGAGACCATCAGGCTACATTTTTTATTTGTGGTTGCTGATCGGAATATGAATTAGCATTGACATGGGAAAAATCACATGGAAGGTTTACCAACTACTTATTAGTGAAGATTCCTTTTTATAAACCATGTATTCTGTATGACATGATTTTGTCATTCGTTGAAAATCCACATGGTATTGTACTTAGCATAAGTCAATTTTATCATGCATTAATATGAATTGTTACTTTGATTATCCCTTATCATCTTCTCCCAGTTATTTAGACTGTGTGAAGTCGGAACTGATATCAGTTGTTAGGAAGATCAGTTGTTAGGAGGAATGCTAATCGCATGTCTTTGATTGGTTCAGATAGGTGGTGGAACCCACGCATCCGAGTACGTGTCACTTCTTTTACTCGGTTGCATGTGCGGGCATTTTTTTCCAAGCATGCATGTGGGATTAGCATTTTTCCACTTGATAAAATCATCAAATTGTCTGTTTCCATCATTCAATGAGCTTTCTGTGCTTTCAATTATTGATGTGAGATTTGTGTCTGTGTTGTTCTTCTCGCAGCAATCAACGCCTATCACTGCCGAAAGGCTGAGCTCTGTCTGCAAATCAGATTCACCTGAATCTGAAGAACTGCATCCCGAGAGAAAAACTCATGAGCAAGTCAAAGCCAGCAATCTGTCCCTGAAGAATGCCTACATTCCGGGATCAATCGATCTACATCAGCCTCTCGAAAGTATTAGCAATGGCAAGGTACCTCATTCGGTATTGGACGAACAACTGCAACGAGATTCTGCCGCATGCCTTCCATGTAGTGAACCCTTGCTTCCTTCAAATCCTGTCATGTATCCTCAAGTGGGGTCCACCCATAAATCCATGCTGTCCGATTTAAAAGGTCCCAATGTTATCTGTATCCAAGGGTCAGGAGATCGTAACTCATTGTCATGTGTTTTAAGCTGTCAAACAGGCGAAAACGACAGGACTGAAATCCCGAATTGCTCCGGTCATGGAAACAACAGTCCTGCATCCCAAGGCAGAAAGGCTTGCAGGGACAGAGATCTCAGCATTGTTGCTGTCAAAAGTGATCAATGTGGTTCGGATAGCGGGCCAGTCAAGGTGGACCATGTCGAAGCAGGAGTACAATCAGAGCCTAAAGAAGCACCCCAATTTACTAACGATGACTTCAAACCATCTCCTTCGCCTTCTGTTCAAGTTGGAACTTTAACAGACTGCCAAAGAGAGGGCGAAGAACCTGCTGTGACTAAAGAAAGTGAGGAGGAACTTGAAAATGGTTCTACTGTTGAAGAAGCATGCGAGAGCATTGCAGCAAAGATACTGCTAAGTTTTGCACCGTGCAGATCGCAGTGCGATGCAAAGTGGCAGTGCTTTGAGACTCAGATAGAGATGGAGTCGAGCCAATCTAGTAGAGAGTGCACAGGCCGCAGCAACAAACAGAACCGACGTGTGAGAAGGGGCCTGAATTACAGCAATGGGGTTGGTGTGGATGCTGTAAAATGGATGAAATCTGTACGTGGAAGGAGGCGGCGGACATCGAGAAGGCAACGGTAATATATTGCATGGTTAGATACAGTGTGTGTATAGTTCTGTTGTTAATCTTTGATTTTCGCCATTGGGAAGATACACACGGAAGTATGGTGTATCGGAGCCTAGCATGGCTTTGATGAGGACCCAAATGCTGTCTTGCTTATATATATACATCTCTACTTCAACAGAAGGAATGGTGTAAATTAACAAGGACATTGCTGTTATAGAGTTATACTGTAAATGTGTGTTTTTAAAGCTTGCTTCCTTTTTGGGTTTTGTTCTTCTTCACCCAAACAGGTTAGGAAATCTGAAGATCCTGTTGAATTTTTCATTTCAGAACCTGTTATGAGCTGGAGGAGAAATGAGCCAGTGGATCATCATCTCTTTATGCATGGTGATGGGGTTTGGAGTAGGATTGTCAATTGGTGCCTGGCCCCGTAGGAATCAGATGAACCTGGAGCCCTAAATCGGGTCCAGGTCCGATTTTTTAGACCCATCAAGAAATTGGGTTAGGTTTGAGTCTCGCCTTTAGGGACCTGGTTAAATTTGGGTCTAGCTGGATTTGGGTAGGGTCCATAAATTTTGGACCCGGTTAAAAATTGATTCAGGTCCCCATGGGTTTAAAAAGTAATGGCACAGTAATCCCTCCAAAAAGAATATTTTCTGTCTATTTTGATATCATTTTGGCAGCGCAACGGAGTAGTAAGGCGGGGAACTGCAAATCCCTTTCTCCTCAGTTCAAATCCGGAATTCGCCTTGACTCGGAATCCCTTATACTGTAGAAAGAGATGGGGACACACACATGCACACGATACATCCAAAGCTCAAGTGGACCACACCATCGAAAGCAGTGGGGATTGAACAAACTACAGTTGAAACCTTTCTAGGGCCAATCATAAGGTTTATTTGCCATCTAACCCGTTAATAAGGTCATGCGACCCTAGATGAAGGGAAAACATGGATATCAGTTTGATCAGAGCATT
The DNA here is from genome assembly GCA_021015155.1 of Magnolia officinalis. Classification (NCBI taxonomy): domain Eukaryota; kingdom Viridiplantae; phylum Streptophyta; class Magnoliopsida; order Magnoliales; family Magnoliaceae; genus Magnolia; species Magnolia officinalis. Next base: position 57,516,490 of record JAJHSJ010000011.1, read on the forward strand.
CTGTGGCCCATGAAGTTTTCAGTCAGTAGGTGCCAAATCCTACTGTTTATGTGGTGTGGTCTACTTGGGCTTTGAATTTGCCTTCTTTTTGGGTTCATATCTTAGGATGATATAAAAAACAGACAACCAATATGAATATAACAAATGCATCATCGAGGGGCCCAGATATAGTTTCACACCTCCCGAAATTTGGTAGCTTGTTGTGTGGTGCAGCACATTCAGGAGAAGAAAAATGGAAGTGTTGGCATGTGGAACTTCCATGGCCTTATTATGATGTATGTGTCAGATCCATACTGTCGGTCCATTTTTTCCATATCATTTTAGGGCATGAGACAGAAAGAAGAAGAAGAGAGGCAGATACAAGAATCAAGTGGCCCACATTATAAGAAATAATGGGAATTGGATGTGTGATATTGAAAACTGTTTGGGTCCAGAGAAGGCTTAGATCAAGCTGATATTTGTGTTTTCCCTTCATCCAAGTTGTGTGACCTTATGAAGAGGTTCGATGGGAAGTAAACCTCACAATGGACCTTAGGAAGGTTTCAACAGTAGTCATTCAATCCCCTATTGCTTTCCGTGGTGTGGCGTGATCTACTTGAGCTTTGGATGTGCCTCATTCTTGGGTTCACGCTTTATAATGATATGTAAATATTAATGGATGGCGTAGATCCATGGTGGGCCAAAGAAGTTCTAAATCTCATTTTATGAGATCATTTAATGGCATGAGCCAAGAAAGATCCAAATCTAAGGTGGACCACACTGCAAGAAAGTGGTGATTGAAAGCCTACCATTAAAAACTTCCTGGGCTGCTATAATATTTATTTTCCATCCAACTTGTTGATTAGGTCACACAGACCTTGATGAAGGGAAAACACAAATATCGGCTTGATAAAAACTTTCATAGGCCCCTGATAAAAATTTAATGGTGGGTGTGTAATAACCATGGTTTTTCCTATGGTGTAGTCCACCTGAGATTTGGATCCACTACATTTTTGGGTTCATGCCCTAAAATGATCCGAAAAATTGGATGGACACTGGATAAAACATATACATCATGATGGGGCCATGAAGGTTTTATAGCACCACGCGATATAATTGTTGTGGCACTACTTCCAGTGCGTGGCTCTCCAGCAGTTTGAAAAGAGATTTTGATTTCCATATTAATAAATAAATAAATAAATAATTTATGAGACGTCCGCTCCAGCCTACCATAATGTGTGTGAAATCCACTCTAATCATTAGATGTGTAATCTCACGCTAGATCTAAGCCCAAAAATTAGGCTGACTCGTGATTCAGATGGACCACGTCAAAGTAAATTAGACTTTTCAAAAGAATACTTGGTAAATATGCGATCTAAAAGCATTTTCTAGTAATATCAGTTATTAGGAGGAATTTTCGGGTAAAAATCCCTTAAAAAATCAAAGTGTGATTGGATTAAACGGTCACCAACCTCAAATTAAAGTTAATTAGGTTAGCAAGGCCACGTCTCTTTGATCCAAACCGTTGATGTGATGGCTGCCTCTCGATCTTCTAGGTGGGGCTTAACAAGTGGTCACCTGCCAAATGATTTGGATCTCACGTTGACTCTCCAAGTTGGCTTGTGGTTCTTAGGAGGCATTTGGACTGCAAGTTACTTTGTAGAAGCTACTTATAGCTATAAGTAGCTTATTTTGATTTCATTTTTATTAAGTCAATGAGTATGTTACATATGTTTGGTAGCATCAGTATACTTAGCAACAAAAAAGCAAAAAAAGCTTGTTTAGTTTCTAACATCATAAGTAATTATCCCTAAAATTTACTTGGTCCCTTTACATCTACCATTCATCATGTGAGGCCAACCTTTGATGTGGACCACTCATTGTGTGGGCCCTACCTTTGATGTGAGTTGTCCATCATATGGGATCTATCTTGGATGTGGGTCATCCATCATTATGGCCCAGCCTTTAATGTGAATCATTCATTATGTGATGGCCCATCTTTGATGTTGGTCATCCATCAAGTGGGGTCCACCATAAATGTTATTGTCCATCATGTGAGGCTCACCTTCAATATCTACCATCCATCATGTGGGCCCCACCTTTGATGTTGGTTGTCCATCCAGAGCCTGCCTTGGATATGGGTCACTCATCATTAGGGTTGATCTTTGATGTAGACCATTCATCATGTGAAGCCTAGCTTGATGATGATCATCCATCGTATGTGGCCGACTATTATTAATTAGCCATTGTTATGGGAAAAATGGATCGACTAACTATCTGCAAACCAAGTTAGTACTTCAAACAGCAACAAGCGTGACCTAATGATCTCGATCCTCATTTTCTCAACCAACTGTAGAGAAAGGTCGAGCTCAACCTCTTAGCACAAGGTCGGAATAATTGTTGATCTACCACGATCTGAAAGAAACAAGCTACCCACCTCAGGTTGGCAAGATCTGTTCGCTGACAAATGTGACCCGACCTTGATTGCGCAGACCAAGTCAGATCACCTCAGGTCGGCCAAACCTGCCCTCCATTAAATCCGACCTGACCTCCATCTGATCTGTTTGCGATCTCAACCAAAGAACCAGGAAACCGACTCCAGTATGACTCTACCCGGGATTTTATCCAAGGATCCAGAAAGATCCTCCCGTCAAGCGGGAAGCCTGAATCCTACTATAATCCGCCACTATCAAAACAGGAAGATGCCCTCTACGCCACCACTTCCCCCCATCTATAGATAAAAGACTCTCCTATGGTGAAAGGTACACACAATCTTTAACCCTAAGTCCTACATTCAACCAATACCCTGATTCCACACCTAACTTGGGCATCGAAGGGTCCCCTGCATAAGTCAGAGTCTTTTTTGTCGGTTCATTATACAGGTTCACCGGTCTAGAGAGAGCTAACCAGATTTCTGCATCAACAACCATCATGTGGAGCCCACTTTGATGTAGGTTGTCCATTATGTGAGCCACACCTTCAATGAGGGTTGCCCATCATGTAGGGCTTGTATTGGATGTGGGTTATTCATCATTACAGGCCAACCATTGATGTTGACCATCCATCATGTGGGGCTTAGCTTCAATGTCCACTGCTCATCATGTGGAGCCCACCTCTAATGTGGACCATCCATCTTCTTGGCCATATCTTTGAAGTCCATCATCTGTCGTATCAGTCTCCTTTAGATGTTAGCTATTTATCATTATGAACTGACCTTTTACGTGGATCATTCATGTGTGGGCCCACATTAACATAGGTCATCCATCCCGTGGAGCCTACCCTTTGTGTGGAGCCTACCTTTTGTGTGAACCATTTAGTGTCTGAGCTTTACCTTCAATGTTGATTGTCCACATCCCGAGGCCTCCTTTGATATGGATCCTAAGATAGAACTTGCTTTCACATGGACTGCCAGATAGAAATAAAAAAGTCTTAAAAATCTAAAAATAATTATAGCTTTTGAAACATAAGTTACTTTTGCCATATGCTTACCAAACTAATTTGGGTGGAAAAAGTAACTTAATTACTTAGCATCAGTTAAAATGTAACTTATCAAACGGCCCTTGCGCCGGTGCGTTGCACTTGACGATCGCAGGTGGTGTGGATACCATGTAAAACAGAAACTGGTGGCCCACCGTATTGCGGCGTGTAGTCACGCAAAAGCGATCAAGAATTTTCTGAAAACCAGCCTATCACAGTGCCGATGCGACATCCCGTCCGTCCATCAGTTTCGGCAGCCCACGTTAGGCACGATCTCAAAAAAAAAAAAGACGAATTCAAAATTCAAGTGGGCCACACCACAGCAGACGGTGGAGTCCCACCATTAGTGTAGGCAATAGAAGTTTTGGATTGACGTTCATGTGGGAAACCTTACGCAGGTAAAAATCATGGTGGGCCCAACAAGGTTTCAACTGCAGCCGTTTCCATCCATCGTTGCATGTGAAGTGACCCCTTGAGTCTTGGATGTGCCTCATTTTGGGCTCAACGGGTAACATGAGTCTGCTAAACTGATGGACGGAGCAGATCTGACGCAGACATCTCGGTGGACCCCACAGAGCGTCCGCCTACAGGGCTCTCAGTAAGCGCTGGAGCCCCTTCTACACACTTCGTTACCTTTCTTCTCACTTCTCTGCATTCGCGCCATTAGCAGCTTCTGGAAACCGACCACACTGCTTCCCAGCAAAACCAAAAAAAGGAGAAAAGAAGAAGAAGAAAAAACCCCAGGAAAACCATACAGCCCTACAAACTCCAAACCCTAATTTCTCTGCGACGAATCAATGGCTGGTACGTCGTCGAAGCTCGCACGGTCAGTCTCTTCCGTCGCTGCCGCTGGAAAGACCTTGTTCTCTTCCTCCTCTTCTTCCAAAACCCCCCTTCCTCTCTCCCGCGTCGCACCTATCTTTGGTACTGCCACCACCGTCGGACCGACTTCCGCTCCGACAACTCCACCTCCGACCAGAAACAGCGAGCTGGCCTCAGCGAAAAATGTCTCTGCTGCCGCCAAGAATTCTGCGAATCGCACCGGGCTGGGTTTCCAACGACGGCAGTTCCATTCTTCCGTTCCTCGGTTCTGCTCAGCTGCCTCGTCTCAGGTCTGCACTCTTTCATTTTGTTTCCTTTGTTATTAATTTATTTTCTCTCTTATGGGCTTTTATATATTAGAAGAGAGAAGCTTTGATACTCTGGCAGTGTGATGGATGATACACAGACATGTAGAAATTACTAATAAATTGTATGTGTCATAAAAGTAATTAAAATTAAATGGTCCAAACTATGGGTGCCTGTTTAGATGTACATGTGTTAAGACTGAATTACGGAATGTAGGATAGTTTATGCATCTATTATGAAAATCATAAACTTAAATGTGTACCTCAAGAACTTAATCTTCTGTACCTTGCACCCTTTCGGAAACCCATCACAACTACTACTCCTGGAGCCTCCACATTGGACACAGTTAATGTCTCTGCAGGAGATAATCAAGAATTTGTGTCTGAAACACTGTGCATACGTGGCACAGTCCAAGAGCACCATCCCATTACATATATGAACTGATCACAACTGCTGTGGGGTATGCTCAATCCAAATATCCAATGGTCAGATCATCCAAACCATTGATCATTTGGGCCGCACCTAATAGAATTCTTACATCACGAACCAAAAATTATCTTATTTGTTTATTTGAGTATCAGATTGGCGGACATTTATTGGACAGGAAAATATCCAATGATCTATCTCAACAAACAAGTGTCCATGAATTCGAGGTTAGAATTATTCAACTAGACTAATTTAGGATTGTAAACTAATGAATTGGATTCCACAATTTGCTCGGTTTAATTTGAGTTAATATATTCCATGTCTAACATTTCTAAGTGCTTGCATATCAAGTGTCGCAAGTAGCTAGAGTATCAGGTAACTTCCTCATTAACATTGTTCGCATTCATATACAACTAACATTCGAAGTATCGGTATCATTGCAAGTTTTGCTGGCCGTGGATACAGAAACAATATTGATATCACCGATACTCAGAAATGCAGGGAAACATGGGAGAAACATGCAAAAAATGGTGGATTTTTTCAGTGAATCTTTAGGAGATACATATATTTGCATATCTAGGAATAAAAAAAATTGCAAAAAGAATGTGTATGTATTAAGTTTCCATTTAATTGGGGCCTAAAAGCATGTGCTGTCGTAAGAAATCAGCCCATTAGTAACCAAAACGAGTTTATACAATACAAATACAGGTACTATACAATAACTAGGACATGTAAAAGTAAATGAACTAAAAAAACATACCTATCTGGCTGTCCATCCATCCATCCAACCATCTAACTATCCCATTCATCCAACCATCCATCCATCCCATTCATCCATCCATCCCATTACACACACACACATTCAACCATCCATCCAACCGTCCGTACATATACACACATACAAACATGCATTTCATCATAAAACCATGCGCCCATAAAAAAATTGAAATGATTTTTTTTTTTAATAAACTAAATTTTGGCGATATCGAGACAATGGCGATATTATTGAAATATCACTGATACACTAGTGATATAAACAACACCTAAAATTTACACAGTCGAAAATATTGGCGATACATTGGCAATACCAATGTTTTAAATGTCGACGATATTTGTCGATATATCCCACGATATATCTCATCTCCCGCCTGTGTGATACGAAACGCACATGTAGCATTGATATATCCCATAGGTTCGATCCGATGAGCATTTTTAATTTTCGATACCTTTTTTGTTGAAATTATGTTAAATCAATGTCAAATGGTTATAAATCTATTGGTTCTTCACGTTTTGCATGAAAAATTATTAAGTTGGAGCTTTGATTTTGATATCCATTGGTTCTTCATGTTCTCCATGATTTTTTCTTCAAAATTTTCCTTTAACCAGCTATCAATTGAGACTAATTTCGAAGTATTTAGGAGTATTTGATGAAATGATCATCATATATGCTTTAATTTCAAAATTTGAATGTAGGTAGCCCAATTTGGGGAACATTGGGGGGGATTTTGAATTTTCCCAATCTCCTAAATTGCTTGCAATATTGCACTCCAAATATGAAATCAAGTATGCATTACGGCTTATCTACTGATTTGATAAGTCCTTGTCAATTTTTGAAAAATAAAAATAAAATTTTAATTAAAAATTATTATTTTTTGAAATTTCCCTTCAACTAGTTGTCAATTGAGACTAATTTCGAACTATTTAGGAGTGTTTGATGAAATGATTAACATTTAAACTCTAAATGTTATGCATTCAATTTGAATATAGTTGCATTAGTTTAGTCAGACAATGCATAACTTAGGACCCTATACAGAGGAAACCTATTACGTATTTTGAGATGTTATGATTTAAAACTGTGTATTAAGGTCTTTTTTAACAATCCCTAAAGTTTCATTGTAAAATTCAATCATTTTCCCAATATTTCCCTTGTTTCCCAAAAAGAGTGATAAATCACGCTATACAAATGATATATCCTGTGCGATAATCGATACGTATCTGTACCCTAAAGATGCGACATGTAACGCGATACTGATACATTGGCCATACAAGCGACATCTTGAATTTGCACAGTAGAAAATATTGGCGATAATGATATCGTTTGCACAGTAGAAAATATTGGCGATAATGATACATCAACGATATATTGACGATACCTGGAATTTTCGGTACTACCTGTGTTATCAATATCGCTCGTGTTATCAGCATTTTCGAATTGGCGATACGGATAATATGAGAGATATTATCTTAATATCGGGGATACTCTGAACAATGTATACAACTAGGCAGTAGGCACACAATTTCCAACGTGTCATACGTTTATGGCATCCAACCTGTCCAAATGGTTGACCCCATTTGGAAGATCACCTGGTGCAAAAATCAAGGCAATATGCTCATTAGGTGGGCCATGTTGTTGAAAGCTATGGCAACCACGAGTCTTTTCCAAAGCGCATGTGTTATAAGTGGGTCTGCCTGATTTTTGTGCCTGGTGATCTTCATGGTGGGGCCAACCTTTTGGATAGGTTGGGTGTCATGCACACAAGGCACATTGGCAATTTATTTACCTAACTAGATGTCTTTAAACACTTCTATCTTTATTTATTTTATTTATGTTTGGAATTCTATATTAATTGGAAATTGTAAGACTTGGGTTATTTCAGACTCATCAAAAGGTGTTTGATTTGGTAGGTTTTGTTGTCGTTGTTGGAATTCCATTAAAAAAAGAGGCAAAGCCTTTCCCTCAAGGCCCACTCAATAGCATCTAATTTAGCCCTCCCGAAAACCTCCTTTGTCCGCGAGCTCCGATTGCAAAAGCTTCTATTGTTCCTTTCACTCCACAAGGCCCATAAACCTGCCAACAAAGCAAGTCTTCAAAGCATCCTGCCTCTCTTTGGATATTGCTCCTATGCCATACAATGAAGAGACTATTGATTTGTCTCGGCAAATGAGTAGTGTATGAATACCAAAGACTGACAAAAACTTGGGACTACAACCCTCGAGCGAATGAGCAATGGATGAAAAGATAGTCGATTGACTCCTCATCATGCATACACAAAATATAAACGTTGGTGATCACCATCTTCCTTTTTCACAAATTGTCTATAATGAGCACTTCATTCCTTCCCAACAACCAGGCGAAAGCAACCACCTCATAAAACCAAACGAAGGAGGTATGGGAGAGACCGACAGGAGTCTAAAAGAAGCTTGTAAAAAGCTCAAACAGAAAATCAGCCAAATTTCTCTTTATTCCAAACCAACTCAATCCTTCTCTCCTGGCACTGGGAAAATGCCCTAAAAGCAGTTCATCAAGCCAATGAACTCACGCACCTCTTCCAACAAGTTTCTTTTGCACAAAGGAGACCACAACACCTTATTGCCTACAATGGATTAACATTGGTTGAAACAAATATTCACAATCGGAGAGGGACTAGGTCATTAGCTAGCCTTGGGAAATCATCATGGTGTGCTCTTCCCACCTAAATATCATCCTAGGACCCAGAATTGAATTTTCGAGCCATCACTTAGGGAGAAACCAACTTTGAATTTCTTACCCAATCTTGCTATTGATTTCCAAATTGTCGAAGCACAACAAAGCGAACTCTCCCCCGTACTCCACCCTCCCTCCCTCACCCCATACTTGTGCACAATCACCTTCTTCTATAAACATCCCTCTTTAGTTCCGAATTGCCAAAGCCATTTCCCAAGCAACGCCTCATTCATGGTTTCCAATCCCACACCTTCTTTGGTTGGCTTTCACACTTCTTCCTATTTAAGAAGATGAAATTTGTGCTTCTGTTCGACACCTTACCAAAAGAAATCACACCTTAGCCTCTCAAGTCTATTCAACACTATCCGTTGACACTTAAATAGGGACATGAAATAAAGCGATAAATTTGATAAAGCTACCTTAATTAGCGTTAGTCTTCCCCTAAGGAAAGATAACAACATTTTTGCCTAGCCAACTACCTTTTAACTCTCTCATTGTTCCATAAATGCTTGGCTGGCTTGTTAATACAAATTGGAAGATCGAGATATGTCGAGGGGAAAGACCGCGCCCTGCATTTGAGCGTCACCGACAATTCTTCCACATCCTCCTTAGCCCTACACCCAACATCTCACTTTGAGCCCTGAGATAGCCTTGACTTACTGAATATTTTACTTAAACTATTAAGTTTAGTTTCATCCGCATCACGAAAAAGCAACGTATCATTAGCATATTATAGGTAAGATATTTGGTGCTCCACACTATTCATCGAGAAACTGTTTGTGAGACCCACCTCCATACCCGTATCTAACATCTTGCTCGAAGCCTCCATCACTACTAAAAAAAAGGAGACAATGTATCTCTTTGTCGACACCCTCTTGAAGCTTTGGAGAAGCCTTTTGAGGAGCCCTTCACTAGGACCGAAAATTTAGTCGACCGGATGCAAGCCTGAATCCACCCTTGCCAATATTGACTTCACTCTAACCTTCTTAGCATATAGTTCAGAAACTCCCAATCCACGTGATCATAGGATTGTTCAATATCAAGCTTACAAATAATGCCTTTCTTGCGTTCATGGTTGCTCGAATTAATGCATTTGTGGGCTATTAAGGTGGTCTAAGATCTGCCTTCAAGCAACAAAAGTACTTTGGGCAACTGAGATCACAAATGTTAGCCTTGAGCGAAACCCTGTGGCCATGACTTTTACAATATTATTATAGGGCCCTCCCACCAAACTGATGGGCCCGAAGTTTTTCAAGCATTTCGTACCCTCTTAGTAATGAGTGTAATAAAAGAAGCCGCCGTTTTTTATGCAATCTGATTTTGATCCCTTTCCAAAAATTCCTCCACGAACCCCACTATATCATATTTGACCTCTTCCCAAAATACTTGGAAAAGGACAATAGGAAAATAATTTTGCCCTGGTGCCATATCCCTACTCAAACTACCCATTTCCACCTTAATTTACTCGGAGAATGGGACTTCAAGATTGGCAACCGCCTTAATTGGAAGCATTTTAAAAGTTAGATTCTCTAGCTTTGGTCTAACCCACTTCTCACGCGAGAGAAGATCCTTATAAAACCAAACTATTGCCTCACAAACCTTGGAATTTTCCTCCACTCTAGCCTTGTTCACAACCACACCGTGGATTCTGTTAATCCTTGCCCTTGCAATTGCCATAGCATGAAAAAAATTCTATATTCGTGTCCCCTCTTTTAGCCAAGTGGCCCTCGACCTTTGCTTCCATTTGATTCCATCTTCCTTCAATTGCTTTTTATAATCGAGCATCAGGTTCTCTCTCACGGACTTCTCCTATTTAGATAGAGCCATCACCTTTTCCGTGATGTCAAGAGCTCGGATATCATAAGGGACTCTTTTCTCTCCTCTTTCCAATTCCCAACCACCTCCCTTCTCCACACTTTTTTTTTTTTTCTTTTTCAATAATTAAGCTTTTGAAACAACATGAAACCCGCACACCCCTCCACTTTGAAAGACGACCACCATTCCTTCACTTTGTCGATGAAACCTTCTACCTCAATCCAAAGGAGTTCAAATCGATGACTTCGGCCCCCGGTCATCCTCCTTAACCTCCATTATAGTAGGGCACTGATCTGAGATAGGCCTTTGCTTTGAAAGACTAGCACCATTCCTTCGCTTTGTCGATGAAACCTTCCACCTCAAGCCAAAGGAGTTTGAATTGATGACTTCGACAATGATCTGAGATGGGCCTTGGAAGGCCCCATTTGAGACACTAGAGGAAACTTCTCCACCCATTTAGGAGAAACAGAGAACCTATCTAGCTTAGACTTTACCACCTTGTCCTGACCATTGGACCACGTAAATTTAACATCACTCATAGTCAAATCCAGTAAGGTATTCCTATTTATCCAATCGGAGAACTCCCTCGCACTTCGATTAATGCGGTCCTCTCCCAACATTATATTAAAATATCTCCCAAGCACCGCTGCAACTCCCACCTCTAGTGAATGGAATCCAACTATCCAAGGATTAGCTTGCTGACTGGGAGAATTCGGACCATAAACGCTAAACCCTAAAGCTTGTAGCTAAATCGCTCAACTAAATAGACCAAGAACTAACTTAGCCAATAATCCCCTTGACATTAAAGGTTGGCATCCCACAACACTAGAATGCCTCCTGCAGACCCTGTTGCATCCAATGCTTGCCAATCTTTACGCCTTCCACCCCAAATTGCATTAGCCACCAACTGATACGGTCAACATTTTGGTTTCCTACAAACTACTATCTGGGCTTTCAATCTTTTACACACATCCTTGATCTGGAGCCTTTTTTGAGGGCATCCCAAACCTCTCACACTCCAACTGATTATCTTCATTAAACACCTTTTCTCAACCATATGCCCTTGTTTACGCCCCTGGACAAATCTCTATCCCTATAATTCATGGTAGTCACTAAGTTCTTCAGATCTCTCCTACCTTTGTGTTAAGAACCTAACCAATACGCCAAGAGCCCCAGGATTGATGGAACACGTCAAGCTAGGCTCTTTAAACCATTGGGATCGTGACATTACACCATGCTTCACAGCTGACGTCCATGACGACCCACTCTACGGAAGCACTCACGCTGGCCTCTTTTCTAGGTAGCCCTTTCCAGGGCATATGGTGGCTGCACTCTGGTTGCTCTGGTAGCCCTTTCCACGCTGTGGCGACTTTCACTTTGGTCTAGGTTACCCTTTTCATAGGTCGCCCCTTTCGTGGCTCAAATATAGGATGTGGTGTTGGCTTTGATACCAATTGTTAAGAACCTAACCAATATGCCAAAAGCCTTAGGACCGATGGAATGCCTCAAACTAGGCTCTTTAAACCATTGGGATCGTAACACTTTGATAGCTCTGCCCCCTTCATTCTGACACCTCAGTTTGGCATTTAGATTCCCCTTTCCTCCACGAATTGGAAGAGGGCGATGAAATCTTCCTCACCATCCCCAAAAGTCACTCTAACCAATTTCCCGATGCGCCCTAACATATCTGTTGCGGTGCATTCCTCTAGCCATTGAGATTGCACTTCCATCCCCCCTAGTTAATCACCAAATAGTTGCATGACTTAGCCCTCTTGCTCTTGACCATCTTTGTTGCTCCTTCCACCTGAGACCTACAACAGAGTAATATCCATGGCCTCTAGCAGCAGACTACCCCTTTGCTGGGCCAACTGGACTTCTTGGCTCACCATCTCCTGGCAATCGGTGATACTTGCACTGGCTGGAGCCTCCAAACTCTGCTTCAACTCTGCTGATCCATCCTCCTGCGGTACTGACAAGGTCCTGTCCTCCCCTGGTCAAGGCTTCACTACTGGATCATCTTCACAATTCACAACAGCCTCTAAACTACTTCCCAAAATCATGGGGTATAGGTTGCCTGCCCACAAACCAGAACCGGCTTGCTACTTTCTCGCTACTGTCTGGAGAAGGCCAGGAAAGAAGGCTCGGAGTCTTATACCATATCAACTAAATGAGAAGAGCCACACATGTCTCCAATTAAAGGCCCACCCACATGTGAAGAGGCACCCATAAACTTCACAGGAGCACTCTCCTATGTGTCGGGATGACAGGCAGCTACACTGCCGCTCTCTTGGACATGAATTCCCTTGAGCCCAACACCCAAGGCACCCATCACCCCAAGAGAGCATGCAACCCCATCGCTAGCTGCCAAAATCTCCACATGACTCCTGGACATGTCTCCTTGAGCCCAGCACTGACACTTGTTACTCCAAGAGAGCCTGAAGCCCCATCTTAGCTGCTTGTTTGCTTGCATTGACAGCTGCCAGGACAGGACCTGCCTGTCTCACTCCCCCATTTTCAGTGATGCGACTGAGGAGATGGTGACCACTCGACTGCCTTAACCTGGGAAGACACAAGTCAAGTGCAGAAGTAGAACTAAAATTCGATCGGCTAATGGTGTAGATATGATTGGCTGCAGTGGGATATTTAATCACTGCAGCCATGTAAAGATGGTAAAACTTTCAGATCAAACAAGAATTGATTTCGGTAGTGAATGATATGTATTGTATTCCCAAATATTGTGGGCTGTACATGGTTCATATATCCATCACAGGGCAAAAAAAAAAAAGCTTATCAAAATGATACTGTTGTGTATCATTCCACATCTTTGTACCATCATGATTCATGTTATTTTGTATGGACCAATATGAAGTGACATGGGACAGTTTCTTTACATCATTTCCAAAAAATGATCTAATGTTAATACAAACAGCATGTAATGCTATATCTTATCTCTCTAATTTACAGTTGGTAGTTTATTATGTTTCTGTTTTTCTTCGAGTCTCGGGCTTAGTTTCTTCTTTTATTTTAAAGTTCAATTATTTTCTGCATTTTTTGGGATCTGCAGTGTATTGCAGATCTGTGCATGGTATCATTTTGTAGTGTATGCTGGACATGCTTTGATACTGATATTTAAGACCTTGGAACTGAGATTGAGAAAGTCGTTGGGCAATCTAAAAATAGATGGAGAAGCATTATTTATGTAACTTTTAGTTTCATATTAAGTTTGGTAGTTTGCTACATTTTAGTTGGTGTTTTGTCATTACATGCCGTCTTTTTTGTCATTTTCAAATCATCATCATCATCTAAGCCCTATCCCAATTAATTGGGGTTGGTTACATGAATCCTGTTCCACCGTTCCACTCTATCAAAGGGCCAGACCTTCAGTTAGATGACTGAAGGCGATAGGTCATCAAGTATTTTCTTATTACCTCCATCCACGTCCTTTCGGGCCTTCTACTTACCCTTTTAGAGCCTTCAACTTGTTCCAACTCACTCCTAACTGCTGCGGTTCTTGGTCTCTGTTGCACATGAGCAAACCATCTGTCTACTTTCCCTCATCTTATTGCTTATTGTTGCTATTCCTGAGTTCCCTTGAATGTGTTCTAATTCTGTCCTTCCTAATCTGGTTACTCATCCACCTCAACATCCTCATTTTAACTACACTCATCCCATGAAAGTGTTGTTCTTTAACTGCCAACATCTTTGTCATTTTCAAATGATGTCTTAATTTATAGGATCACTTATTATCATGGAAGAATTGGTATTTGGTGATTGAATTATTTTTTTATATCAGGTTAATCAAACAGAATTCACTGATATGGCGTGGGAGGGAATTATTGGTGCCGTAGATGCGGCACGACTGAGCAAGCAACAGGTAGTGGAATCTGAGCATTTGATGAAAGCCCTTTTGGAGCAGAAGGATGGTTTGGCTCGGAGAATATTGACCAAGGCTGGAATTGACAACAGCTCAGTTCTTCAAGCTACAGATCAGTTTATTTCCCAGCAACCGAAGGTATGCTATATGCAGTGGGGGGTGTTCATACCTCTTTGACAAATGTAGGAAATATTTTGAAGATCTCATGATTTCTTTTCACAATATTTGAAGAAAGTAGGAAAACATCATAGTATTAATTATAGTAGAAATGTATTTATATTATCACAATGAATTATATTTATTTTTAGCACTTATTTCATTACTTCCTGTCAATTGTATTTTATTTTCTGTGAGATATTTCCAAACATATCTCAAGAAAGCTATGAAGTTTGAAAATGTCCTAAGAAATTTTCATGCTGAGAGTAGGTAATAATGTGATCTATTAAATGCTGAACATCTATTTTTGTGGCAGGTAGTAGGTGATACTAGCGGTCCTATAATGGGCACAAATCTTAAAACACTCATGGACAATGCCAGGAAGTATCAAAAAGAGCTGGGGGATGATTTTTTGTCTGTGGAGCACTTTATGTTAGCATTCCATTCAGATAAAAGGTTTGGACAACAGTTATTCAAGAACATCCAACTTGGTGAGAAGGAATTGAAGGATGCTGTTTTAGCTGTGCGTGGAAATCAAAGAGTAACTGACCAAAGTATGCATCACTTTGTTATGCATTTATGATTGAATTCTTATATCATTTGGTGAGTAGATTGGACTAGTTTGTTGTCATCCAACTTTTCATCACGGGAACTTGTGTCTAGTGCTAGAAATGATTGGACAAAGTTCATATTCAGTAGACAGACCTTTAGAAGGTGAAAATCTCATGGAAGATTCTTTTTTCTTTTCTGCCTAGAGAACACCCTTGTGAACTTTGACCAAATTGGCATGACTTTCCAAGTGGTTGGGTTTCGATTGGTATGCATGCGTGCACAGGAATTAAAACTTATATACTGAT
The DNA here is from genome assembly GCA_021015155.1 of Magnolia officinalis. Classification (NCBI taxonomy): domain Eukaryota; kingdom Viridiplantae; phylum Streptophyta; class Magnoliopsida; order Magnoliales; family Magnoliaceae; genus Magnolia; species Magnolia officinalis. Next base: position 57,531,686 of record JAJHSJ010000011.1, read on the forward strand.
CTGAGTACAAGTCCTTATCATTGAATTTTGATATTCATATTGACACAGGAAAAAGATTATTCCGGATAACATCACCTATAAGTGAAGAACATGGCGAGTCATGCAGGATGATAAATATCAGAGTAACAAAGCAATCACATTGAATTGTAGTCATAATTAATGCAAATGATGACTTGACCAAGGATAACCCTCAATTCACTAAGCTGGCATTAAATGGATTGTGGCCATATATGCTTCATTTCTAGAGCAGAACGAATCTGCATTCTGCATCCGTATTATATAGATGCATATTTTTTTGGACCACAAGAATGCTTCTTACTGAATATAGTGGATAATTCCTAGAAAATACCTCTAATGGATTTGCCAGAAAAATTGAAATGGCAATATTGGGTCACCTGGAAAATAAGTTTCCCATTAATAAGTGCCTTAACGCATCTAGGATAATGCATATACAGATAATAGATGTTATTTGGCTGGGACATGATCATCATCATCAGTCTTGTACCAGCCATTTTGGGGTTGTCTACGATATTCAAAACAGGATTCATTCTCATGGTAACTTGAGAAAGTTTGGCATCTGGCTGCCAACATGTGCAATTATTACTGGGTAGAATTTGGTTGATGACTAATAGTATTTTATATGGATCTTCTTGTACTTCTACATCTGTCTCTTTTCCAACTCTGCAGTATGCTAGGGAAAGTTTAACTAGAGGTTAAAGTTTATTGCAGCCCCCATTCGTTTAAAAGTCAAAGTTTACCCAGTTTGTATTTCTTGAATTTCTTTATTTAGTTTATCTCGGTGCGGTCCTCATGCGTGCTATTCTTCTCTCTGCAGATCCAGAAGGAAAATACGAGGCACTAGAGAAATATGGAAATGACTTGACAGAGCTTGCTAGGCGAGGTAAACTAGATCCTGTTATAGGCCGTGATGATGAAATTCGCCGTTGCATCCAGATATTGTCCAGGAGAACAAAAAATAATCCTGTCATTATCGGTGAGCCTGGTGTTGGAAAAACTGCAATTGCTGAAGGGTATGTTTTGTTAGATTTTTATTTTTTATTTTAATTTTCTGGAAGAGCCAACTTTATAAACATCATTTTGCATTAAAAAAACCTTCATAAACATCATTCATGATGCATTTGGAATTTGGTTGCCACATCTCTTATTGGAATACAGGGATGCTTGGATGGGTCAGAGAACTATTAAAAACCACGAGGAGATATATTCAGAAACTAATGCATGGTGAAAGATTGTTAGGGTGATAATGACAATAACAACTTTGAAAATTCGTCTTTGAGAAGGCAATAACGAATTTATCAAAGTTGTGATATTTTTGCGAATATGAACAACATCCAACTTGAATTTACTCTTTCTTAACTTATTCCTCCGAGGGGGAAAAAGAAAATTCCGAGGATGTGTGATGCAAAGTCATTCCATGGACCATTGCCATGTGATACTTGGAAGGCCGTGGATACACTATCAAAAATCCATCGAGGAGAGGAATCCTTATACATTCATGAAGGATAGAAAGTTCATAATGAGGCCCATGCTGGGGAAGATTTGTATGTCCCTAAATCCTTAAAGAAGAAGTGCAAGAGAAGTTAATGGGCAATTATAAGAAAGGGTCCATGGATAAATCTGTTGGTGAATGAAGAATATGAGAAATCAGGGGAAAAGTGGATGAATAGATCGACAAAGTTATGGTCGGATGAGCTTAATGAATCCACCATTGGGTTCACCAGAGGGGCCATCTTTGAATTGGTTAATGAAACCTACGATGGATCAAACGATGCATCAACAATTGGACCAACTCATGAATCCACTGGCGGGTCAACCGATATATCCATTGATACATGGGTAGTTGGATACGCACTTGAATTGTTATATAGGTAGACGGATCCCTACCAAGGATACCTGGATCATGGGTTGCTTCAGTACATGCTTTTGGAACGGGTAAAGGCGGCGTGCCACTTTCTCCGATACAAGGTGTGCTAGGGGTAGGATCATGTGAGTTGCTCCACATAATATGAAGTATGGAATATAGTTACATATACAAACTAATTTGTAATTTATATATGAATAATGAATATTTTTATTGTAGATCCCCCATGCAGTAATTATTTTGTATGCTTACCAGTACATAGATCAAAGAATAAATCTCTACATTCTCCGTATAAATTTATAGTACGTCTTAATCAACGATAAGGGTAGACCTACATTCCATTGGATCGTCCCAATGACAGTCATTTTGACTGTGGGGCCCACAAGTCCAACAGTATAAAATTTCTAGTATGTACAGAAATTATGTAGTGTATGCAGGATTTAAAAATTGTACACCCCCCCCTGAAAAAAAAGAAAAGAAAAATAAAAAAAATAATAATAATATGGTTGTGTATAGTCTTCTTCTAGTAAAGTGGACTGCTATATTCAATTTTCTTTTACTATCTCTTTTATTTGCAAGTGGAGACAATTTAGGCAAGTTTATTATTTGGTCCTATGGGCTGTTAGCCTTAGTTTCTCTAACTTAAAGTAAGAGATTATTTGTCATCATCGTCATCATCTAAGCCTTATCCGAATTAATTGGGGTCAGCTACATGAATCCTATTCCGTCATTACACTCCAAGATTCAATGGCCGTCATTACACTCCATCAAGATTCAAGGGCCATACCTTCCATTAGGATTTGGACCAAAAGGCTTTTAGCATTGGTCTCTTTAATTTTGAGTAAGAGATTGTAAAATAAGATGTTTATAGATGGACTATGATGCAATGTTTTTTTTTCCTTTGATGTTGATATTTTAAATGAAAGAATACTTCCTTTGTTGTTTCCTGAGATCAGAGAATTTCTAGGAGTGAGACTCATCTAGAGATCCTAGGAGATTTCCCTAGGTTTATCTAGTGAGATTTCCCTAGGAGATTGTAAAATAAGATGTTTATAGATGTACTACGATGCAATGTTTTTTTTTTTTTTTTCCTTTGATGTTGATATTTTAAATGAAAGAATACTTCCTTTATTGTTTCTTGAGATCAGAGAATTTCTAGGAGTGAGACTCATCTAGAGATCCTAGGGAGGAGATTTCCCTAGGTTTATCTAGTGAGACTCCACATAATTGTCTCCTTTTTAATTGACTCCAATATTTTTCTGCTGGAATTGGTGATTATCAATGTAAGTGCTTAGAGGTGGAGTTCGATCTCTAAATCAGTGCATGTTGAAACCCCATTCAAGTGAATCTAATTTTATCCTAATACTACATCACTTATTCTTTACTTTGTGTTCTTACTTCTTAGCACAGCACATGATTATGCTCTTTGCACTCTAACATCCATCACCATATTGTCTATGACATCTTGTATTTCATAGTGAGTTGGGATTTTGCCTATGTTTGTGCTCATTATGTCCTTTTATCAGAGAGGCATCCATCTAATGTATCCAAATTTGTAAAATTTATTTCTTATGCAGGTTAGCACAGCGAATTGTTCGCGGGGATGTTCCTGAACCTCTCCTGAATAGGAAGGTTGCGAGATTGTCCTTAGCTAGATGCTCATATTCAACTTGAGTTCCACATTGGTTTTCTGAATTGAAGTCATGCTAAGTAGCTTTCTCATGCTTTAAGTTCTCATAAGATGGTCTAAGCTCTAGTTTTATTAGAGAAATTTGATTACTTCATTTATGATCACAGTACATCTTTACCAGTGTTTTAAATAGCGGTAGCGTGATGCGTAGCGCTCAGCCCTCTATAGCGTGTAGCGTAAATACGTAGCATGTAGCATACGCTACACGATACTTCTATTTTTTAATTTAAAAATATGATAAATATAATAAATAGTGAAAAAAAACGAAAAAAATATAAAAATGCTTAAAAGATGATTCATTTTATCAATTATAAGCATATTCAAAAAAGTTATTAGTTATCATTTATCAAAAGCCAATCCACATAATAAGCCAAATCAAATAATTATTACTTCAACAACTTTCAAAGCAAACCACTTTAATTAATAATGTCTAATTGAAACCATAAGTCACAATTATGAAATGAAATAAAAATCTCATAGGTTAAAAGTATCAAGTACAATACAAGTGTCACATTCCTCAACATTAGAAACAAAGAAAACGTGAAAAAAATAAAAAAATAAAAAAGTAAAAAAATACATTGTAGCTTACGCTACGGACGCTACGCGCTACATAGCTGTAGCGTACGCTACGACCCCTGTAGCGTACGCTACAGGAGATTTACGCTATTTGGGATGCTACGGAGCGGGATTTACGCTATTTGGGATGCTACGTAGCGCTACAGCCACGCTACGCTACGTAGCGTACGCTACCGCTACGCTACGTGCGCTATTTGAAACACTGATCTTTACTAATGCCTATGTTTTTGGGGAACCTTGACGTTTTCTTACCCAGATGTAAGCATTCATGATATCTATTCCAGAGTAGTGAGGATTTCTGTTATACCTCATAATCATCAACATGGGCATTTCTCATGGCCACTGCGTGTGAGTGATCAGCTGCCTTGTACTCATAGCATGACTTGGCACATCATTTGTTCATGGGTGGTGTCTTGCATTATGGTGATTTGCTAAAAATCTTCCTGACCAAAACATACAGCTGCATTTCACATTTTGATGGTAAAAATATCAAATATTGGATTGCTGTGAGCTTCGAGTCTAGGGGTTTTTTGGGGCATGGACTGTCCTTGTTTAGAATGTTCATGGACTATGCTCATTGAGGCCTATTGGATCAACAATCTCTATCACCAAACCACAGGGTCCACAATTCCACATGCTGATTCTAAAGGCTCGAGGATGATATCCTCAGCTTGAGGTTCATGTACTTGACACTGGTACTTCCTGACACCTGTGTTTCTATGTAAGTGCTCAAAAAATTTGTTTGTTTGTAATCACATTTTAAAACTTAGATTCAGTTCATTGAATGCAGGTAGATGGACCATCTTTGGCAAGTTCCTTGTATGTTAATGTCAGAAAGATTGTACTTCCAATTGTGCTAATAATTTTTTTTAAAAAAAAAAAAAAAAAAAAAAAAGATGTCAGGTTGCTCTTCTTCATGGTCTCTTTGAGGTCCCACTGATCAACTCATTGCTTCGCTGCTGTTCCAAAATTTAACTTCCACATTTCGTCATCTCTCTAGTTTTTAGTTTTTGGTGCAAGCATGTGCATATTTTGGCTGTATTTGTCTTCATCAGGGGTCTTGTTCTTGTGCAGTTGATCTCACTGGATATGGGTTCCCTAATTGCTGGTGCTAAATTTCGTGGAGATTTTGAAGAAAGGCTGAAAGCTGTTCTGAAGGAAGTCACTGCTTCCAATGGACAGATTATTTTGTTTATTGATGAGATCCACACTGTTGTCGGTGCAGGTTTGTGCTTAAGATCATCTGCTTGGTATCTCTATTCATCATCTATTCATCATTTTTGTTGTTGTCATTGTCATTGTTCTTGTCACCATCATCTTAGCCTTCTCCAGCAATTTATGATCAGCTTTTAAAAATAAAGTGGCAAAAGTTTGTGATTGACTTCCCACCACTCATCAACACTAGGGTTTTGGAAACCAGTCACGACAGAGGCTCACATTGACATATGCCAACATTGTCCCACCCAGTACTAACCTCAACACTGCTATGGTCATGGAGGGGCAGTTGCTAGGCAATACCACTGAGCACAAGTCACTCAAGCACATGAAGGGTCATGCTAGTGTACATGCTCAGGTTGATGGCTGTCTAGGATAGCAACGAGCCTATCAATCCATTTTCGTTGGATGCCAGTTACATGCCAACACGGCCATGCCCTGAAAAATCTCTGAGATGGTGGAATACTCTTTTCTGTTGCCAAAGTGTGATTGACAAGAGAGGGTTACTTCTTGTATCCTCTTATCCTTTTAGCTCTTTTTCTTGTATTTTCTTTCTTTCTCTCTCTCTCTTTTTTTTTTTTTTTAAAAAAAAAAACAAATAAAGTTATCATTAACTTGTAAAAATACGCTTAGATGGGAAGATCCTAACCTTCTGATCAATAAGAGATATTCACTCAAGGGCTTGGTTGCGTTGAGTAAATCAAAAGAGATTTGAACCCAAGACACTTCCCCACAATGGGCAACTTCAACCCTCTTTTCGTTGTTTTTTTGGGGGAAGGGGCCTTGGACCTTTGAATCTTCTTCTTCTTCTTCTTCTTCTTCTTCTTCTTCTTTTTTTTTGATTGTTGCACCATGAAGAAACAAAATGGATTGGAGAAGCAGTGTTTGCTCTGCAAACAACAAAAGTAGGGCTCATGTGCTCCATTATTAGTAATCCGTCTTGGATTCAAATCCTTTTTGTTTTACTCAAAAGGATACTGGCCCCAAAATGCTTGGACACCTCTCTCTACTTAACAATATTGACATGATGCCATGCCAATACTGGCATTTGATACAGGATACTTGCAGGATAATTTTTAACTCGAGGCCCATTATATAAGTTCATCAATTCAGACTCACTAACAGTTCCCTGTATTTGGCCACTGAAGACAAAAAACCCTCCATGTAATCTCCTTTTACCGATATATTAAAAGAAGTGAAAGCAAAGGATTGTTGTAAAAAATCTTTCTGTAAGATCTCTGTAACAATATTGACACGATGCCATGCCAATACTGGCATTTGATACAGGATACTTGCAGGATAATTTTTAACTCGAGGCCCATTATATTAAGTTCATCAATTCAGACTCACTAACAGTTCTCTGTATTTGGCCACTGAAGACAAAAACCCTCCATGTAATCTCCTTTTACCGATATATTAAAAGAAGTGAAAGCAAGAGGATTGTTGAAAAAATCTTTCTGTAAGATCTCTGTAAATGTTAATGATTTTGTTAAATTGGCATGTTACAACTTACAAAGCTTGGAAATAATATTTTGATTAGTAGATCTAAAAAGTAGTAGAATTGTTGAAATGTTTCAACTAAAAATCATCAAACTAAATATGAGTAGAATGTTATTAATGGGTTATCCACGTTCACACCAATTTCTATCTTTGATTTTTTTTGAAAGACAGTTTCAATCTTTGATTTCAGAAATGGGGTCATATTCCATTTTCTTGTATGATGACTATATTTCCATGTTTATCTATGTGTCATAGATTCATACCATGACATTCGGTAAGTGCCTCTTCATAATGCCGTTACGGCTTTGAACTGGCAGTTAGATGTGATGCATAATCTCCTAATCCCAGATGCATCGAGCTTTATTAATCCAGACACACCAATGGTAGTTGAGTTGTGTTGCGCATCAATCTAAGACAGTGATGCTCAAATTATTGATTTCAGAAATGGGGAATCGTATTCCATTTTCTTGTATGATGACTATATTTCCATGTTTGTCTACGTATCATAGATTCATACGATGGCATTTGGAAAGTGCCTCTTCATAATGCCGTTACGGCTTTGAACTGGCAGCTAGATGTGATGCATAATCTCCTAATCCCAGATGCATCGAACTTTATTAACCCAGGCACACCAATGGTAGTTGAGTTGTGGTGCGCATCAATCTAAGACTGTGCTGCTCAAATTGTGGACACTCTAGATTTCAGAAGGCCAAGTTTTCATTTTTTGGGTTGTGGCCAAGTTTTTCTAAGGGTGGTCAGTGTGTAACAGCTAAAAACAATGCTTCCTAGGCCACTTGGGACATGGATTAGCATTGTTTTCTTATTCTATGTTGTGATCTCAAGATCCCAATCCGACGCCACTGACTAGTGGTCTTGGTTTTTAGTTCCTTTTTTTTTGGGGGGTTAATAAAAGCTAACCACCATGAATGAAACATGAAAAAGTGAGTGGGAGGTTCAGATGGCAGATTCTGCATCTTACTCATTGGCACGTCTAAATCTATCCTTGGTCAAATTCTCATTGACTCGGGCAGGTTAACTTGGTTTTTTGCTTGTCACTGTTCCAAATCAACTGCCCAAAACATTTATGTTTTTTTTTTTTCTTTCTTTCTTTCTGACAAAGCCAGAGCGAGTCCTAGCATTGCAGGATGAGTCAAATGGGTGGCAGCTATTCTCTCACCCCAGGTCAGTTGCGCTCAAAGATCACATTTTGTTCTTGATCCCTATGGATGTGAGGGGTATAATCTGGATTCTCCAGTGTGGTAATTAGACCAAACAAGGATGAAGTCTGGCGCTTCTTGTCTTGACAGCTTAATCCTTCATCTGGAGAAACGAGAAGTTCTTGATTTCTAAAGTAATTGATTATTTGGTTATTAAACCTGGCGAATTCCTGCGGCACATTGTCATTAAAATTTTATGATTTACGATTTTAATCTTATGATTCAGTCAAATGTGGAATGCAATTTTAGCAACAATGGGAGTGGAAACGAGGAAGTAGTTAAGATTTCTGACCAAGAAGTATACCCCAAAATAACCATTTTTGATATCCTAGGTTGATCGTTCAGGAGAGCGGAGAGATTGGGAAGGATGTTCCTTATAGAATTAGAGTTGGGCGGATGAAGTGGAGATGTTCCTTTGGAGTTCTATGTGATTGTCACATGCCAATGAAACCCAAGGGGAAAGGATTGCTATAAGCCTAGCCATTCCTTATGGGCACGGTGTGCCGTAAAGGCCGTCACGGGGCCGTAAAGGCCGTTACGGAAAGGTGACGGTGACAAATGTTACACGTTACGGGGTCGTAATGGCCGTAACAGCCGTTATGGAAAAAAAATGACCTGTAATTGCCGTTAATAGTACGTTACATCCCCTATAAAGGCCATAACAGCCCTGTAATTGTCTGTTATGGGGAATATACAGGTTTTCCATACTTTTTAATCAACATTAAGGGACAGATATAGGTTTTTCGGGATTTTTTTTTTTCAATAAAAAGAGAGACCGTAATGGCCGTTGCGAGGGCCGTAACAGCCGTTACGACCCATATCATAAAGGTAATGGTGGTGGCCGTTACGGCCACCGTTACCGTTACAGAACACCTTGCTTATGTGACAAAATGTTAGGCAATGTAGGAACAACATGTTCATAGGATGAGCAAATGATGATGTTTAGATGGATGAGTGGCAAGACAAGGAAGGATAGAATTAAAAATGAATGCATTCAGGGGAACTTGGGAGTAGCACCAACTAATAAAAGATGAGGGAAATGTAGACTTAGATAAGCACCAATTGGTAATAAAAGATGAGAGAAATGTAGACTCTAATAGTTTGGTCATGTGCAGCAGAGACAAAAAACTGAACATAGAAGGAATGAGTTGGTTCAAGTTGAAGGGCTCTAGATGACCCAAGAGGACGTGGGTGGAGGTAATAGAAAAGAGACCTATGGTCTAACTGAGGATATGGTCCTTGATAGTGGAATGGTGGAATAGGATTCATGTAGCTGAACCCAGGGATAAGGCTTTGATGATGATGATGTTTGATTTTCCATTTTGCAAAAATCGGACTGTATCTTATAATTAATGGACAAATCTTATGATTGTTGATTTGTATGAAGTCAAAATCTTATGATTCAATTGAAAAACTAGGGCAATAGTTGTGGGTTGACTTGCTGTGTATAAACTGCTATTTGCTTTTGTTTAAATACATGGTAAAGTAGAAAGATGAAAAAGAATGGGGGAAAGGGAGAACAGGAACCCCCCACCCTGTTTGCTATTTTGATACATGTATCGGAAGTTTGCTCTTACCTTGTCTGATGTTTTTGTTGCTAAGTGCATTCAGGATGAAATTTGGAAAAGGGCTATGGATGAGGAGACGAATGCCATGTATTTCAACAATACATGGGAACTAACTGATTTACCACTGGGTAAGACACCGGATAAGTGTGGATGGGTTTAGTAAAATTTTTTGCCCAATGGATCAATTGATCATTACAAAGCTAGGTTGGTTGCCAAGGGATACATTCAAGTTTATGGAGTAGATTATCTAGGTACCTTTTTCATTGCTGGCCAAGTTCAATTCGATTCGAGGTATTATATCAATAGTTGCAAATCAGGATTGGCGTATCGTTCAGTTAAATGTAAAGAATGCATTTATACATGGAGAATTACATGAAGAAGTTTATATGGAGCAACCTCCTTGGTATGTCGCTCAGGAAGAGTCCTCTAAAGTGTGCAAACTAAACAAGTCTATATATGGATTGAAGTAGTTGCCACAAGCTTGATTTGAGAAGTACAGTAGTGTGGTGGTATTGTATGGGTTTAAGAGAAGTAAAGCAAATCACTCCATTTTCTCAAAGCATATTACATGTGGCTATATTGTACTTGTTGTATATGTAGATGATATTATAATGACAGGTGATGGCTTGGAGGGTATTAGGAAGTTGAAGTTGTATCTTTAATCTTAGTTTCAAATTAAATATCTTGGTCTTCTTTGATCTTTTCTGGGTATTAAAGTGGCTAGATCCAAAATTGGAATAAATCTATATCAAGGTATCCCATATCGGTATCGGTTGGCGTAACGGTGCCCTCCGAAACCGATACGGATACGGGGGCGTAACGGCTATACAGGGGCGTAACGGCCCGTAACGGCGCAAAATTTTTTTTTTGTCAAAAAAATATGAAAAAATATGGATTAAATCCGGAATATTCTAAGCATTCCAAATATGCATTCATTTATAAATTGGAACATGTTTATAGTGGTGTAACGGTCCACTCTTTGGTGAGAAGTTGTATCGGACTGTCTGATGAATTTATGAACCAGATAACCTGAATTTGACTACAAAATTCATATATTTAATTTTCTAACTATCTACTATCAATGATAAATATATTAGAATGAATGTAATATGAAAATATCTTACATTTAGGTGTTTGCAATTATGTTTGAGGGTCAAAATTCATGCATAAATAGAAAAAAAAAATATAAAATGGCACCCCAAATATGTAAAATGCACATTAAAATGTTCAACTATGATTATCACATCATATGGCATCATTAAAACAGCAAAAGAATTATTAAAAAATGATTTTTTGAATTTAAAAAAAAAAGGCCAAAATAAATGCGTAAATAGAAAAAAATATTAAAAAAATATAAAATAGCACCCCAAATATGTAAAATGCACATTAACATGTTCGACTATGATTATCACATCATATGGCATCATTAAAACAACAAAAGAATTATTAAAAAATGATTTTTTGAATTTTCAAAAAAAGGGCCAAAATAAATGCGTAAATAGAAAAAAATATTTAAAAAATATAAAATGACACCCCAAATATGTAAAATGCACATTAACATGTTCTACTATGATTATCACATCATATGGCATCATTCAAATAGAAAAAGAATCATTAAAAAATGATCTTTTGAATTTTCAAAAAAAGGGCTAAAATAAATGCGTAAATAGAAAAAAATATTAAAAAAATATAAAATGGCACCCCAAATATGTAAAATGCACATTAACATGTTCTACTATGATTATCACATCATATGGCATCATTAAAACAACAAAAGAATTATTAAAAAATGATTTTTTGAATTTTCAAAAAAAGGGCCAAAATAAATGCGTAAATAGAAAAAAATATTAAAAAAATATAAAATGGCACCCCAAATATGTAAAATGCACATTAACATGTTCGACTATGATTATCACATCATATGGCATCATTAAAACAACAAAAGAATTATTAAAAAATGATTTTTTGAATTTTCAAAAAAAGGGCCAAAATAAATGCGTAAATAGAAAAAAATATTAAAAAAATATAAAATGACACCCCAAATATGTAAAATGCACATTAACATGTTATACTATGATTATCACATCATATGGCATCATTAAAATAGAAAAAGAATCATTAAAAAATGATTTTTTGAATTTTTAAAAAAAGGGCTAAAATAAATGCGTAAATAGAAAAAAATATTTAAAAAATATAAAATGGCACCCCAAATATGTAAAATGCACATTAACATGTTCTACTATGATTATCACATCATATGGCATCATTAAAACAACAAAAGAATTATTAAAAAATGATTTTTTGAATATTCAAAAAAAGGGCCAAAATATATGCGTAAATAGAAAAAAATATTTAAAAAATATAAAATGGCACCCCACATATGTAAAATGCACATTAACATGTTCTACTATGATTAACACATCATATGACATCATTAAAACAACAAAAGAATCATTAAAAAATGATTTTTCGAATTTTCAAAAAAAGGGCCAAAATAAATGCGTAAATAGAAAAAAATATAAAAATGGATGGACGATAACCTATAACCTACAACATTAACCTATGGTGTGGTCCACCTGAGATTTGGATATTACTAATTTTTTGGATCCCGACCTAAAATGATGTGGCAAAATGGATGGACGATATGGATAAAATATATATATCATGGTGGGGCCCACTCGGGTCTGATCAGATTGGATGGAAAATAAATGTTACAGTGCTCCCTACTAATTGTTTAACCGTGAAAATCATTATTTCCGCTGCTATTTTTGGTGTGGTCCAGATGATCTCTGGATATAATTCATTTTTTGGGGGGTGCTCTAAAATGATCTCTGAAAATTGATGAACGGTGTAGATGTAATAAATACATCACTGTGGAGCCCATATAACTTTGATCTCCTTTGAACCGTTCGTACAACTCGGAGCTCGAGGAGTGTCAGCGCTCGTCTTTGCGTGACACGTACTACAGCAGCTGCTGCTGGAAATAAAAATAAAAAATAAAAATGGAGAGAAACCGAAAAGAAAAAAAAGAGGGAAAGAAAGAGAAAAGAAAACAGACGGAAAGGGGGAAAGAAGAGATTGAGAGAGAGAGAGAGAGAGTGAGAGAGAGAGAGAGGAAGAAGAAGAAGAAGAAGAAGAGGAAGAAGCCGCAGCCGCAGCCGCAGCTGCTCGAGAAGAAGAAGAAGAAAGAAAAGAAGAAGAAAAGAAAGGAAAAAAAGGTATGTTTTTGTTTTTTTTGTTCTTTTTTTTTTTCAGGGCCCATAACAGCCGTTACGGGTCCGTAACGACCGTTATGGCCCGTAACGGCCCCGTAACGGCTGTTACGGTCATAGAAATCCATAACGGCCGTTTTGACCCCGTATCGCGTAACGGGTCCCACCGTTACCGTTACGTATCGGCTGTTACGGCCGATACGTAACCGATTTGGCACACCTTGATCTATATCAAAGAAAATATATTTGTGATTTGTTGGAAGAGAGAGGTATGATAGGTGCCGAGCCTATGAATACACCAATGGATCCTCATCTCAAACTTGAGTCTAAAGAATGAGAGTTATTGGTAGATCCTGGTATGCACAAAGGATTTGTCGGTTTTATTTGATTGTTACCTTACCAAACTTTGCTTTTTTCTGTCAGTGTGGTTGGTTAGTTTATGCAAAGTTCAAGAGCCCTTCATTTTGCTGCATTTATGAGAATTCTTAGTCACTTGAAGGGTACCTGGGAAATGTATCTTGTATAGATCTCATGGTCATTTCCAGATACCTCGTTCTTCCGATGTAGATTATACAGGATTCAAATATGACAGACGGTTTAGTACAAGATACCACTCCTTCCTTGATGACAACGTGGGTAGTCTGGAAAAAGTAAAAAGCAAAATGTGGTTGCCAAGTTAAGTGTTGAGGCGGAATATAGATTAATGGCAAATACAAATTGTTAACTTGTTTGGCTTAAATCTCTTCTTGAAGAATTGGGGTTTGTTTTTCAAGGTCCAATGCCTTTACATTGTGACAATCAAGATGCTATACATATTGCCAACAATCCAGTCTTCCATAAGAGAACAAAGCATGTAGAGGTTGACTACCACTCCATTCGAGATAAGGTCTCTTAGAAGGAAATCTATATTCCATGTATCTCCTTCCATGATCAGGTTGTAAATTTATTCACTAAAGCTCTTGAAAAATCTCATTATGAAAAGCTTATATTCAAGCTAGAGCTTAGGGATAGTGTTAGAAGTGTTGAATGTCATATGGCTTGGGCTTTATTGTACATGTTTGGGCTATTGATCTTTATTGTACATGTCATAGGAATAGTCTTTACTTACATTACTTGAGCAAGGAGAGCAATATGTGTGGAGGCTATCAAAGTGCAGCCATGCCCCCTTTTCTATTGCCTTCTTCTTTTCTCTTCTTTCTTTCCTATTTTTTGTTAAATCCTTCCCCTTCACCCATTTTCACATGATCAATAAGAGTATGAGTGCTTATCCTTGTCTTTCCTCCAACTGTACACCTTCAATTTCGTTTCAATGGGTTTGGACCAGTGTTTACAGTAGCGCTGTAGCGTACGCTACGTAGCGTAGTGTACGCATGTAGCTTAATTCCCTGGTAGCGTAAGCTACAGGGTATGTACATATGCTGCATGTAGGGTACGCTACATGTAGCGTGGATAGTGTAAGCTACCTGAAATTTCATTTTTTCAAGTGTTTGTTCTATGTTAGTTAAACACCTATTTTAAAATGGTGATGACTTATACCTACGACACATGGCACTACGTTAAACTAATCCGGACCATCCAAATTGTGGTCTATATCATGAATTTGTAATGTTTCAATAAATAAAAAAGAAGTCATACTTAGAGATGTCTAAAGGCAAAGAGAGGGATTTTGCATGGAAATAAGTGGTTGATGATCCAAATTCGTAGTCAAGAACTCATAGAAATTATGCATTTTGTAAATTTTATCATATGTTCTATTATTTTAATTAAAAATATTAAGGATTGTTAAACTCGGTAAGACCGAGGTCGAATCCCAAGGGACTGAAATCTATACGTAATCTGAAACTGAATAGAACTAGAACCAGAGTAAGATGAAATCTAATTCGGGTGTAATTTGAGGAATAATGGTGAACAAATTATCTAAAACTTAAAGAATTCAGGGAAAGGAAACTAGTGATTCAGAGGATTCACTTGTAGAAATCAGGGAGATCTTATGCATGCTTCAAGAACTCAACTGGACTCAGAGTCCCATCTTCGTCCAATTGAGGAGTGTAACCACAGAAATTAACTGAACTTCCTTTGATATAGTTTTCAAGAGATGAAAGGTATATGAATTAGAATGGATTCTATCACCAAACCATGCCCAGGAGACAAAGTAAACAACATAGTTAAACTAATTACCAACCAATCAACAGATATATGAATGTTAGGAAGGGTGCCGTCATCCAACCATGCCCAGGAGACGATGATGAACAACAGGGCTTCCTGACGTCATAATCATAAAAAGTAAAGAACATGCTCAAAGCTATCGCAGACCCATTGTAATTTCAGTCACAACAGACCATTAAAAGCTAAAAACATTCCTTTAATTAAACTAAAATCAACATCAGTTCAGTCTAAATAAAAGACACAAGCAACAGATTCTCCCATCACGCTACAAGCTTCACCTCTTAGCCCTAGCTAAGAGGTTTAGCTCAGCATGATGGAGCTAGCACTCTCTAAAAGATCATAAGAAAGAAAAATAAACAACAAATAAACCAAATACCAATTCTAAAAGTCCTTTCTTTCTCTGTCTCTTACTCTATCTTGGCCTCCACGGCTGCCCCTGGCGATCCCCCCCCCCCCCGCTGGTTCTCTTCCTATTCTTCTCCTTTTATAGCACCAGGAGGTCCATTCAAGAGTCTGTGCGGAGCTCCTTACGCAGGTCCAGCAGTCCAGTCGCAGCGGAACCGGAGATCCTTACGCAGCTGTGTGTGTAACGGCAGCGGAAAACGCAAGCCGAGTTGTGTTTGGATTGTTTTTCTGAGACTTGATGGTATCAACACTTGGGTTTGGCTCCATGGTTGAGGTCGTGGGCGCCTTGTTGAACTCATGGACGGTTCAGATCATCAAAACGACCGTGATCAAGGTCGCATAACCGCCCATTGATGGCCGGTTTTCACGGACGCGCGTAAGCAATACGGAGTTGGCTGACGAGTTCGGTGAGCCCCACATTGGCATTTTCAGAGAAATCTGACCCGTTCATTGGATTGCTGGCGAAATTTCAGTCAGAAAAGACTAGTTTTTGTCGAGTTTTGGTGCGGTCTAGTGATTGATTTTGCAGCAAAGACTCTGCCGTTCAATCTTACATTTGAGACTTCATGTACCTGCAATGCTTTCATGGGACAAAACGAACACCTAGGTAACGGTCACGCCACCCTCTAGACACAATGGACGGTCCCGATCATCGAAATAGATGATGGGTGTGGCCCACTTTCAAAACCCAATCCAAAGCTCGTCCGTCCCTGGACGTTTTTGAAAGTTTTGTTCAAAAAAGTAGGTGGGCCCACTTTTTGAAACATTCTTGGAGATCTACTCCGTTCATCATCTTCTTAGTAATGTCTAAGCTCATAGATTAAAGTATGAAGTAAATCTGAACTCTAAGTGGGCCACACCATCCACCTGTGATGAGTTAATACCGAACGTTGAATCAAACCTCATATTACTTACGTGCATGCATATAGAGTTTCGGTTATTTACAGATTTGCCACTCTCCATTCTAGAAACATATGTCGTTCATTTCTCCCTGCTGCACCATCTAAAAGAAGTGAAATTTGACGAATGTTCACCGTTTTTCGTGCTCTTTCCATCGGTCCAGTTTGGGTCCCGATCTCCAAAGGATGTCCAAGATGCTTTCTTAATGGTTATTGTATAATCTTGCTCATCGGGTCACGTACATATTGATCCAAGGGCTGAATTTTGACGTGTACGGTTAATTTATAGTCATCAGGTCCTGTATGAAGTTTCGAGCCAAACGGATGACGGGAACCTTGTGATCTTGCATTATGTATGTCTTTCTAGCCACTTGAGCTTCGGTTTCTCGATTTTCTCGGATCTTTGGTGTGTAATTCCGTCAATCTTGGTCCCCTGGAGTCCGTCCCTTGCCTTTAGTGTCATCAGAGCATTAAATCTATGCTTTTATCATCCTTTCCAATTCCAGCTTGTAATTGCACCCTGCATCATAAACATGATTACAACAGGCCATTAAACAGTATTATGTTCATAAATCCAGGCAATAACTGGGGTCTGATATGCAATATTTGACCCTCAACACTTACACTACACGCTATGGAGGGCCAAACGCCACGCTATACGCTACACGCTATTTAAAACACTGGTTTGGACTGATCTTTAAGTAGACTACGAGGATTATCAACGATTATAGCTATAGGATAGGGTTCGTAAACAGGTATAACTAGTGTTGTGTTGAGAAGAAATGTACATTCTAAAATAAAGTGACATTTGTAGATGTACATCTGTTTGTCTTAGGGCAATTACGCTTGTATCCCTTCTGATTGTGACTATCCTAGGAAAACATACTTTTTAGCTTAGGGACCTAACTTGTTCCATGAAGGTCCAAGGATATGAACAAAACATACATACTCAAAAACTTTTGGAGAAATAGAGGGGAAAATTCAGTTTCAAAGTTTTAGAGTATAACTGCCATTTATAATGGGAGTCAACATTCTATATTGTTAGAGTGTGGGCAACAATGAGGACTATTTTCTCCCAAAAGATTTTGGGATCTAACATCCCAATCTAGATGGATCAAGTGACATCTAGTAGGTGGCATTTTTTTTTGCTCTGCTGCTCCATTTTGTTGGGGTGTGTATGCACATGAAGTTTGTTCCAGCCCATAATCCGCAAAGTATTTTTGAAGATCAGGATGAAGCTACTCCCTGGTATTGTTAGAGTGTTGTTGTTGTTGTTGTTGGTTTATTTATTTATTTATTTATTTGTGTTATGAAAATTTTGACAATGGACAACATTTCATCTTTGCTTTAAAATCCATTTAAAATTGTTCACTCCCCAAGTATAGGGTTGTGATGTAGTAATAAACTCGGTAAGACCGAGGTCGAATCCACAGGGACTGGTCGTCACAATTCAAATTCACGATTCTCCTTAACTAATTCAACAAATAAAGGATCAAATGGCTAACACAAATCTATGGAAAATAACTATTGAGAATAAGGAAGAAAATTCAATCAGAGAGAGAGCACTAGGACTTTCGAATCCACCCCTAATTATCCTAACCTTTGTTTTGTCTGTTAATTCACCTTAAATTAGATTGATCCAACTTGTCTGGAGAAAGCACAATCTGTGTCCTTAATCGGGCATACAGATTGTCTAATTCCTTCAAGCAATGCCATGAATAACATATCCCATGTCCAAATCGGGCATATGGAATATGCAGTTCAGTAAAGCATCCTGTTTCTTCCTCTACAGGAACCTGTTCATGATCAGATACAAGCACCTAGAATAAGCATCCAAACCACATCCATCCATAGACTCAAAAGTTCATAGATGGAGAAGTATAGAATTTAAAACAATCAAGCACACTAAGGAAAGGAACAAATCAATTTAATTAAAGTAAATCAACATAGAACAAAGGGTATTCAAATTAGGGGTTTCATCTCAGCCCTAGCTGAGAGATTAGTTACCCATAAAATCCATTAAACAGATGGATTAAATAAAAAAATAAAAATTCATAAAAGAAGTCTCAAACCAATTTCTCTCTCTTCTTTCTTCTCTTTCTTCTCTTTCTTCTCTCCCTTGCTGTAGATCTGGAGCTCCTCCCTGGTTCTCAATGGTTCTGAATGCTTTTCCATGTATAAAAACTCCCCTTTTATAGCTGCTGGATGGCTGGAATCGGTGGCAGAGTCGTAGAAGGACTCGGAGTACAAATTTTCGCAGCCGTGATCGGTGGGCCCCACAGAGGCATTTTCTGAAA
Source organism: Magnolia officinalis (assembly GCA_021015155.1). NCBI lineage: Eukaryota > Viridiplantae > Streptophyta > Magnoliopsida > Magnoliales > Magnoliaceae > Magnolia > Magnolia officinalis. Next base: position 57,550,313 of record JAJHSJ010000011.1, read on the forward strand.
AATCCACCCCTTCCATTGGATTCAGGACGAAATTTCAGTCAGGAATGGGTGGTTTTGAATGTCCATTAACGCGGCCCAGAGAAGAAAATACAAAAAGATCAGTTTTGAACGTCACCGGGTAGCCCTTTTGTGGCCTCTGTATCACGCACGTGTGTACGCATGGGAGTGAACTATCAGCATGGTTTTGTAGTATTCATGGCCCTCTACAAGATGGACGGATCGGATCGTCCAGACAGGCGACGTGTGGGGCCCACAGCCTTTCGCAAAAACGGCCAAGCGCCGTTCGTCGCTGACGCGGAAACAGGGACGCGGTTGGCGTCCGCTGCGAAGATGGTGGGGCCCACTGTGATGATGTTTTGGAAAATCCACTCCGTCCATTGGATGGAGGGGAAAATTTCGGTCAGGAAAGTGTAGTTTCCATCTTCAGTTGATGAGGTCCACCTGAATTTCTGCTCCACCGTCCGTCTTACGTTTGGACGGTTTAGATCTGATCTCTGTTTTTATTCGAAAAACGGCCACCTACACCTTGGTAACATGGGCCTTAGACAGAGAATGGACGGATTGGATTGTCCGTTTGGACAATAGGTGGGGCCCACAACTCGTTGGAAAGCAAACGGCGTGCGAACGCTGTTTCCAAACAGCGTTGCAACATGCTTTGCGGAAGAAATCGGTCAAAGCCGACTTTGACCTTGCGTCTTGGTTCGGTGTGGCGCGGCCACACCTGTGCTCCGTGCACATGCAACACGTACAAGGCCCACTGTGATGTTTTTGAAAAATCAGCTCCGAGCCTCTGGTTGGTCTCCTCATTTAAGGCGTTGAGACCAAGTTTGAACCAATTCCAGATATCAGGTGGGCCCAGAATCGATGGTTTGTGGGCTGATCTGTCATTTTGGCCCACTTCCCGAGATCTTTAATGGATGAAATTTGATATGTACGGTTAATTTATGGCCCTCATCCCATGTATGAAGTTTCGAACTGATCGGATGGCGGAAAACGTGTGATCTTGCATTTTGCACCAATTTCAGGCCCCTTTGGCTTGCTTTCCTCAGATCCCAGGTATGTAAACTCTTCATTATTGGTCCTCTGAGGTCCATCCCGTGCTTCGGTGGCTTTGGATCATCAAATCCATGCTTTTAATCCTCTTTTCAGTCCAAAGCTTATTATTACATCCTGCAACAAAAATACAATTAAAATATGATGTTTAGGCATTATCATGTACGTAAAATAGGTAATGATCGGGGTCTGATATGCAATATTTGACCCCGATCAAAAATCTAGAATAATAATGAATAAAGAAAATGAAATACTTGTAACCCAACATGGGCACTATCGAATGAGATTAGGACTAGGAAGATTTCTTGTTGCTTAAAAGAGAAGTTTTGAAATTTTGAGACTTGATAGGCTTACATACTACAATTTCAGCTCATTTACAAGTTTATTTGGAAACAATAACCAAAGAGATTTAATTGACACGTGACTTAAGCGAGCATACCACAAATATACTTGGAGATAAAAGCAGGAGAGATGCTGCTTGAGTCAAATATGTTTAGCCCACCATCTTCATGATCACCATTAGTCTTATTCTTTGTCATTAGGTCCTGGATGACACAATGGGAAAGACGAATGTAACACTGCAATTTAGTTGCTTTTTAGAGCGTTAACAGATGACAGATTTGTTGGAAAAGAAGGCACGTTCACAGCAGATGGTAATGGTAATGATGATGACTGAGAAAGTTGATCAGGTGGCTTTTCCAGAGGCCCTGGAAAATGACTCATTGTTAGAGATGGATCAATATGAAAAAAGAAACCTTCTTATCTGTCATATGGTCAAAGGCCCCTAAATCAAATGATCCAGGATGTGCAGGAATGAGCTTGGGATTGCGAGACATGGTTAGAGTGGGATTGAGACTACTCCAGATAATTTTCCTGTCCAATTTAAATGTAATTATCATTAATCCAGGATGATCATGTTGGTTAGCCCGAGGCAACCCTTGAACCTTTTGATCATCACTTTCGATATTATTTACCATTTTTCAAAGTGGCGTAAACATCAGAATGACCAGATATAAATGTATGTAGATATAAATTTATGTACCTTTTCATATTGGGATCTAGAACAATTGAACAAGATTGCAGATGGCCTTGGAGGGGCTTCCGGTGACTACAGGTGGCCCAGAAGAGACCATCGGTGGTTGCTGGTGGTCCTGGAAGGACTAACAGTTGTTATGGGTGGCCTTAGAGGGGCCACTGATGTTATTTGTGGTTCCAGAGGGGCTGCTGTTGGCACCTGTAGCCCTTAGATGGGTTGCCATTTTGCCAGTGGCAGCGGTAGGCCTTGGAAGGGCTGGTGGTGGGTAAAGAAAAAAGGAGCATCCATGAAAATAGATTTTAGAGGGAGCAGACCATCTAGCTGATGAAACATCCTGATGCCAAGTACAGTTGATCACCAAATCCCAATTCTACTAGTAAAAAGATGACCTGGGGATACCTTTGAACTTTGGGTTCACCTCAGCCCAATAAAAGATGCACCTCCAAATTTTATTAGAAATAGCCCAAGCTGAAGATACTCTTACCTTGAAATATCCTCTTGTTTATTTTGGCCCATAAAAACCACATAACAGAAAACACCTCCAGTTCTCATAACAATCTCCCAATTGAGCCCAAAGCTGAGGATGACCAGCCACAAAACAGATCTAAGCTGAGGCCGACCAGCCCAACCTTCCTGGTCTTTATGTTTGCTGGGGAATGTTAGAATCGACCTTGTTAGAGTCAGCGCAAACATTCATGGTTTTATATTTGCTGGGGAATGTTAGAATCAGCCATGTGTTTCTAGGTGAGTGATTAAATTTTGTTTGGTTGGTACAGTGGGTTCCCGGGATAACCTGCAAAGTCTAAAATTATGCTTTGATTCCCTAGGTTCTTAGCTCAAGCAGGCTTTTCGAGGAAAAGCTGGGGAATGTGAAAGCCGACCATAAAGTTTCATTTATTAAAAAAGAAAAAAAGGGAATTGCTATGCGGAAAAAAAGATTTAAAAAACACCCCCTAAACCTCTTATTAATGTCAACTTAACCCTAAACATCTTATGGTTCATCCTGGGAGCAAGAAGATTGGTGACACAAACACCTAATATATTTACAGCTTTCCTTGTGTTTTCTTTCAAAAGTTATTTGAGGCCTTTTCGGGCTAAATAACATCTCCCGCACTTGTATTTGGCAATCAATGGTGCATTAAGGCAATCTTATTATATCAATGACACTTATCCATTATGAAATGGAAGAAAGCGAATGAAATTAGTGGTTATGGATGTTTGCATTAAGAGATGGAAGAAAGAATGAAATGAATAGGTGTCCAAAAGGTAGGTGGTGGAATTTAAAAGGAGAAAAAACGTTGTTCTTTAGAAATAAATTGATGGAAAAAGAAAACTGGATTGTCAAGGAAGTAAACTTCGTGGAATGGGATGGTTGAAAGCATTAGAAAAGTCAAGCATTAGGAAAGTGGCAAAAGATGTTTTAGGAGTGTTTAGAGGGAAAATCCAATCATATTCAGAAAACTCGGTGGTGGAACGACGATATGCCAAAAGCTATTTACGAAAAAAATTTGTGTTTTGAAGCCAGACAAGGGACTAGAATCAGTGAAAATCTTGAGCAATATAGAAATGCCAAAAAGATTGCTGAGAAGGTAGTAACTGCGTCTAAAGTTGAGGCTTATGATGATCTTTACAATAGATTGGGTACACGGGAAGGTGAGAAAGATGTCTTTAAACTTGTAGCAATGAAAGAGAGGAGTAGGGACCTAGATCATTTTTATGCATTAAGAGCGATGACCAGAGGCTAGTAGTTAAGGACAAAAGATCTATGAAAGGTCGAGAAGCTATTTTTAGAACTTGTTAAATGATAGTCACTTTGAGAGCATAGAGATAGAAGGAACCATAACACAAATAATGTCAACGTTTATAGATACTTTCGCAAGATTAAGATGTCTGAAGTGAAAGAAATGTTGAGAAAGATGAAAACAAGAAAGGCCCTCGGACCATATGGTATCCTAATAGAGGTTTGGAAGTGTATGGGAGATATTAGGTTACCTTTGTTGACGAAGTTGTTAAATTGGATTTTAAGATTGAAGAAAATACTAGATGAATACAGGAAAAAGTACAATAGTGCCTACTTATAAGAATAAAGGAGACATAGGCCACACTATCATAGGATTAAATTTATGAGTCATACTATGAAACTTTGGGAAAGAGTGATTTGAGTAAAGACTCAAGGCATGAGAGGAATGTCTCAAAAATCAAGTTTCTTTTATGCCAAGGAGGTCTATCACTAAAGCTATTTTCCTACATGGACAATTGATGAAGACATAGGGAGAGGAGCAAGGATATCCACATGGTCTTTATTGACTTAGAGAAAGGTTAAGTATCCGTATCAGTAATGGTGGCTGTAATGGTCGTCATCGTTTCTGATATGGATATTGGTAGTAATGGTCGATACGGGGCTGTAATGACCTTTGCGACCCCCGTAACGGTTCAAATTTTTTTTTTTTTTTTTTTTACTTGAAAATTTCTGAAAAAAATATCTAGGAAATCTAGAATAATATAAATATTCCAAGTTTGTATTCAATTTTTATTTTGAACATGTTTATGATAGTGTTACGGACTTACGGTCCACTCTTTGGTGAGGGTATTGTATTGTGTTGTCTGGTGAATTTATGAACATGGTTACGTGTCTCTAATGTTTACACATTACAATCAAGCATTAGAATTAGAAATTGGAAAAAAATGCATATATACAATTTTTGATTTTTTGAAAAAATGGCCCTTGGAGGTTCTATTTGCCCAAATTGCTTCAATCTACTATTTTAATCCTAAAAACTATAGTACCAGTGGTCGAAATCTGCTGTAGAATGATGTAGAAAAGTTTTTGGAATGAGGAAAGTGAAAAAATGGATTCACATAGAAAAAAGAAGTGGCTGTTTTTCGACCGTTACGGGGTAATAGTTGTTATGCCCCGTTTTATCCCCGTATTGTGTAATGGTCATGGCCGTTACCTATACGTATTGGCTTTTACGGCTGTATCGTAATGGATACGGAACACCTTTATGATAGGGTCCCTTCAGAGTTAATTTGGTAGGCGTTGGGAAAGAAGGGAGTTTCGAATTTATTGACATGATTAAGGATATGTATGAGGTAGCAGTAACAAATGTGAGGACCGCTAGTGGAGAGGCAAGTGTTTTCGTAATTACCATAGGCTTGCACGAGGGGTTGGCATTGATCCCATACCTTTTCGCATTAGCTATGATTAGTTAAATGAGTCATTTGTTGGAAGAGATCCCTTTGTGTATATTGTTTGTGGATGAAATAGTTTTGATTGATAAGACAAGGAAGGGTGTAAATGCAAAGCTAGATTTATGGAGGCGTGTTGTAGAATCTAAAGGATTTAAAATTAATTGGACTAAAACAAAGTATGTGGATTGTGGAGTGCAATTTTAGTAACAATTGGAGTGGAAACGAGGAATTAGTTAAGATTGTTGACCAAGAAGTTTTCCAAAATGACCACTTTCAATATCTTGGTTTGATAATTCATGAGAATGGAGAGATTGAGGAGGAGGTTGCCAATAGAATCCAAGCGGGGGTGGAAAAAATGGAGATGTGCCTCTAGAGTTTTATGTGGTCATCCTGTACCACTCAAAAGTGAAAGGGAAATTTTATAGGATGGCTATATGACCAGCCATGCTTATGGGGTAGAATGTTGGGCAGCTAAAGAACAACATTTTCATAGGATGAGTATATGTACACTCAAAACTGGAAGGGAAATTTTATAGGATGACTATAAGACTAACCATGCTTTATGGGGCAAAATGTTGGGTTGGTAAGGAACAACATCTTCATAAGATGAGTGTAGCCAAAATGACAATGTTGAGATGAATGAGTGGCAAGACAAGGATAGAATTAGAAATGAATGCATTTGAGGCAATTTAGTAGTAGCATCAATAGGTAATAAGACAAAAGAAAGTAGACTTGGATGGTTTGGTCATGTGCAACAGACACCAAAAACTACGCCTGTTAGGAGTGGGTATAAATTGAAGGCTCTAAAAGGGCAAGTGATGGGGACATTACGTGCACGCACGCCACCCCCTACGCATGTACGGAAGGAGAGGGAGGGCCCCACCGTCGTTCTGGCTCGATGACGACGTCCAGAGAGGGTCTCCTAGTTATAAGATGGAGTTTTGGTTCATTAGAGTGAGCCCGATAATCAAGTAAAGCACATCATGGGATCTCATGATCGGGGCCCACTAGTCGGATTAAGTTCTTATTTTAAGTTTTGCTTATTTATGTTATTTAGAACATCATGAACGTTTTAGATTTCTTTGATTAGTTTTTGTTTTGGTTTACTTCATCGCTAAGTAATAGGTTGCGCACATGGCGCGAGTTTTGGGGTATAGGATTTTCCCTATAAATAGGCACCCCTTGTAGTTCTTTTGATTAATTGAAGTTTAATAAATTTTTGCAAGTTTTTTTCTACTCTTTGAGTTTATGAGTTATGGAAAAATTCAAGTGGGTGCGAAGCCCTCCCTTTTCGAAGGGCCAACTACCGTGGTGCGAAGCCACATCTATCCCCATCCGCCCCTACCCTCTATCATCCATATTTCTCCCCTTCTACAATCGTCCTCGCTTTGAATCTGCCAGTTTTTGCAGCAATTCTTCTCCCTACAGCCAGTTTCCAGAATCTGGCCCTGCAGGAGGGTTGAAACTTCGGCGGTGCACCACACACAGACCGCATCTCAGATCGAGCTGAAAATCAAGGGTTTTGGAGTCCTTCCTTGACCGACCAGACCCTAGGAGTTGGTTCGGGGAATTGGGTCACGCTCGCATGTGCGGCCAGGCTCCCGCGCATGCGCGCCAGGCCCTGGCCTGTTGTCCGCACGTGCGGACTATCCCAGGTTCAGGTTTCCTCCTTATTTTTCTCTTTTTCATACCTGTTTTTATAACGCTAACTCTAGATTGCATTATCTCTAACTTATTTGTCCCTTTTCTCACCCTAGGGTTCCTTGAATTGAAATTGGGGAATCCCTTGGATTAGGGACTGATTGTTGTGCACTTGTGGCTGAATTCTATTTCCCTTCAAGCATCGTTTAGTCCATAATTTTATTGATCAAGTCCTAACCTGTGTGGGCCTGGACCCGTGCAGATTCCCCTTTACCTGGATATTTGATCTTTTTGTGTGGGATGTGGAATTATTATGTGATTGTTCTGAATTAGTATGATCTAAGCCTGAAATCTTGCATATCATATTTAAATTTCATGTCCCGCATCAGCAAGGGGAAGGCCCAAAAGTACATGGGTGGAGGTAAAGAAAAGACTTGAAGATCTATGGTCTAACTGAAGTTATGGTCCATGATAGTGTGGAATGGCGTAAAAGGATTCATGTAGCCGACCCAAATTAGTTGGGATAAGGCTATGATGACGACTTGTCCATTATCTTAATGGATGGTGCCTCCACTTTCTTATTTTATATATATATATATATATATATCTCCCCATTTGCCTAGAGCACTTGCGAGAGGGATGCTTGAGTTTTGTATCATTTCAAAATATACCATATCCCATAGGACAACTCCAACGATGGTGGTTATAGTGGAGATGAATGTCGACACAACCGACATTTTGATTGAGATTTGAGTGATTCATTTGGGTCTTTGGCTTTAAAACTTGGAACTTGGAAGTTTGAAGCCCAGAAAGATGTTTATTTTCAGTTTCTAAATGACAACCGAAAATGTGGTGTTATTATGTTGATATTTTGCACACATCTTGATGTGGTACGATAGAACATAGACAATTTGATCATATCCCCTTTTTATATTTTCTAATATGATTATATTTTTCTGGAAAATAAAAAAAGTACAACAATCATCATCTCAGCACCCTTGCAATTTTACAATCTGAAATTGCTTTGAAACACCAGCTTTACACCTATTTGTGAGTCACCCTCATTATAATCTAGCTGTCTACCAGAGTAAACTTTTGATTACCTATTTCTTTTAGAGAATCATTGAATATTGATCTTCATCTCCAAGCTTGTGGTGTTTGTGTGCTTTAAATGAATTTTCCGTTTTGGCTATCGTGTGTGTGTAACTTATAGCTGGTTACCATGTGTTCTTCTACTTTTACATGCAACTGTTTTTTGGTCATGGTATTTTCTTTGTTGATAATGGATGTAGGGGCTACGAGTGGAGCAATGGATGCTGGCAATTTGTTGAAACCAATGCTGGGCAGAGGGGAGCTCCGTTGCATTGGAGCAACAACACTAAATGAATATAGGAAATATATTGAGAAGGACCCTGCTTTAGAGCGTAGATTTCAGCAGGTGTACTGCGCTCAGCCATCTGTAGAAGACACCATTTCCATCCTTCGCGGGTTGCGGGAACGTTACGAACTGCATCATGGTGTCAAAATATCAGACAGTGCTCTAGTTGCAGCTGCAGTTCTCGCAGATCGGTACATCACAGAGCGATTTTTGCCTGACAAAGGTACAAGTTTATGATCATATTTCAAGTTTTTATCTTGAGGAATTAAAGGGAACTATTGCATTCGGTTAAGTCCTGATGTGCCAGTCTCTGCAAATATGTACGATTTTCCAGTGGTCCAGAATGTTGATGATCCGATGGGACACTGACAAAAGGGGATGCCCGAATAGAATCTCCTAGATTGGAAGATTTTAACCCTTGATCACTGGTCTAAAATAGACAGTTAAGAGAGAATACAGCAAATGTCAGAAAGGCCAAAGATTGAATTGCTAGGATCTTCCCATCTTGAAGATTTTTGGGTTTCCCAACCACAGCAGGGCTCATGGGATCCATCGTCTGGATCACTGCCACAGGCCCTGCTTTTGCAAACTGGGCACATGAGGGCTCCATTCACGTTCTTATGCATCTGGACCTTATAATTTCTCTTCAATCTTTTGCTGAATCAAAAAAGTGTTACATGATTGTCGACCATAATTGTGCAGAACCCTTTATGGCCTAGAACTAGAAATTCAAGTAAATGAATATCTACCATCAGTGGTAACACGATCATTGTTTGGTCTAACTGAAGTTATGGCCCCTGATAGAGTGGAATGGCATAAAAGGATTCACGTAGCTGACCCCAATTACTTGGAATAAGGCTATGATGATGATGATTGGTTGTAACATGATCATTGTTTGGTTGCAGCCATCGACCTTGTTGATGAAGCGGCCGCAAAGCTGAAAATGGAGATCACATCTAAGCCCACTGAGTTGGATGAGATAGATAGAGCAGTGCTAAAGTTAGAGATGGAGAAATTGTCCTTAAAGAATGACACGGATAAAGCATCGAAAGAACGTTTAAGCAAGCTGGAAGCTGATCTGGCATTGCTTAAACAAAAGCAGAAAGATCTTACAGAACAATGGGAGCGTGAGAAGGCTCTCATGACTCGAATTCGACAAATTAAAGAAGAGGTTTCTTCTTGCAGCTTGATGTATATTCCATCAAAATAAAAGAAATATTCACCCAAGTGTGCTTCCAAAGAATTCACAGCTAACATGTAAGATTTGGCGCACATGCAAGATCCAAGCTGCTACTCCTAAGGTGGGCCCACCATGTGTAGACCCCCAGCCAGAAATCAAGCCAATCTGTTCAACTGTTGAGCCACATTTGTATGTCGAATGTGGTCTCATTCTGCAAGTTACTTGAATTGTCCATTTCTTTTCTCCATGTGCTCGTAGCCTGATCAGCCTGATTTTTTGATCCGGGGCATCTACACTGTAGAGCCTACAGTTTGGATATTGACAAGTGTGCAATGTTGGTACTTGAGAGCTGGTGGTCCCTTGGAAAGTGCACTCAGCTGGGCTCTTTTTATTAATTTCCAGACTAATTTATTTATTGAATTTCCTCATATAGATTGATAGAGTCAACTTGGAGATGGAAGCCGCGGAACGCGAATATGACTTGAATCGTGCTGCGGAGCTCAAGTATGGGACGCTGATGTCTCTTCAGCGACAGCTAGAAGAAGCTGAGAACAACCTTGCTGAATTCCGTAAGTCTGGCAAATCAATGCTTCGGGAAGAGGTCACAGACATCGATATTGCAGAAATAGTCAGCAAGTGGACCGGTATACCATTATCAAACTTGCAGCAGTCAGAGCGGGACAAGCTGGTTATGCTGGAAGATGTCCTTCACAAGAGGGTTGTCGGCCAGGATATAGCAGTCAAATCAGTGGCGGATGCGATCCGCCGTTCGAGGGCGGGTCTATCAGACCCGAACCGCCCTATAGCAAGCTTTATGTTCATGGGCCCCACGGGTGTTGGTAAGACAGAGCTTGCGAAAGCACTTGCAGGCTACCTTTTCAACACCGAAAATGCACTTGTAAGGATTGACATGACTGAGTACATGGAAAAGCATGCAGTTTCCCGCTTGGTCGGTGCTCCGCCTGGTTATGTTGGCTATGAAGAAGGGGGCCAGCTGACGGAAGTTATTCGCCGAAGGCCTTATTCAGTTGTCCTTTTTGATGAAATAGAGAAGGCCCATCATGATGTTTTCAACATTCTATTGCAGCTGTTGGATGACGGAAGGATAACCGATTCACAGGGAAGAACAATCAGTTTTACAAATTGTGTCATCATAATGACATCCAACATAGGATCGCATTATATCCTAGAAACTCTCCAAAACACACAGGGTACGAAAGATGCGGTCTATGATCTGATGAAAAGGCAGGTTATTGAGTTGGCTAGACAAACATTCCGCCCAGAGTTCATGAATCGCATTGACGAATACATCGTTTTTCAGCCACTGGACATCAAAGAGATCAACCACATTGTTGAGATACAGGTAAGTAGTCTCTCCTGCAAAAGAGAATTCTGGTATTTCACTCTTTTTGGTTTGGTTGTTGTATTGCTGATAGTAATTCAATGCATTTATAAATTCATGAGCTTCATGTGTAGTCAGCCTGTTTCTCCGGTAGATTAAGCACATTTCATGATTTCAGTTTTCTTGGCATATGATTGGGTGTAATTCAATCATTAATTCATTATAACTCCGCAATTATTTCAGACACACACACACACACAGACACACCAGGGGTCATGAGAATTTCATGATTTTGGTTTTTCTTAATATATTACTGGTTGCAAGTCAATCATCATAACTGTTGCAATTCAAAGATTAGGGCCGTTGATCAGGTAGTAGACACTGTAAACATGGCCTGGCCCAAAGAATATATGCTGATCCTCTAATAGGCAAGTCTCACTTGCATGAGAAAAACGAACGGTTAGAAAGCAAGTGCAACAGTTCAAATTCAATGTACATGTCTCTCTTGATCAGCTACATACTCTGATTTATGGTATATGGCCTGTTCATAGTGTGCCCTAACTAATGAAGGGCCCAGATCATTCATACCCATGTCGTGTTCAGCATGTCATGTTTGAGATCTTCCTATGCTTGTGTGTTTGATTTTGTGAAGAGGGAAGGAAAATGAATTGGAGAGAGCATTTGGTTATTCATGAAGGGTAAATATTGCAACAGGACAACATTCACCTGCATGATCTCTAACAGTGGAGGCCAATTTTTTAGATTGTGCATTGTCTTGTATGTGAAGAGCAATCTCCATGCGGTATATTGCATAACTTCGCTAATCGATGGTTGAATTCTCTGTTGCAGCTGAACCGTCTAAAGGACAGGCTCAAACAAAAGAAGATCGATCTCCACTTCACAAAGGAAGCTGTAAATCTACTAGGGACGTTGGGCTTTGACCCAAATTTTGGGGCGAGGCCAGTTAAGAGGGTGATCCAGCAGATGGTCGAAAATGAGATTGCTCTAGGCGTGTTGAGGGGAGATTTCAAGGAAGAGGATTCAATCATTGTCGATGTTGAAATTTCTCCGTTGGCCAAAGACCTTGCTCCCAATAAAAGGTTAGTAGTCAGAAAATTGGAGAATTCTACTTTAGGGGATGCCTTGGTAGCCAATGACTGACTGTAGTTCACAGCTCTAGCAGAAAAAATAAAATAAAATTGATAGCACTCCTTGGAATAATAACCTTTAAAAAAAAAAAAAAAAAACTGTTACTGGCCTTGCGTTGTAGATAATGTAGAAACTTGTAAAAAATTACTCTAGGCTTCTTTACAGACTGTACCTGAACTATATGCATACATCAGTTCTGGGGCTGTCAATGGACCAAACCAGGCCGGTCCGGGCTTCATGTTGCTAGCCCAAGCCTAACCCATTTCCAAGAGGGGGGAAAAAAAAAGCAACGTTCAGCCCATACAACATTTTGTGGCCACGACCAGCTGGGCCTGGCTCATGACCGATGCGTTTTTGTAATCCAGCCCAAGCACCTGCCCAGCTTAAAAGCCCATGGTCCGGCTCGTTGACAGCCCTAATCAGTGCATGCAAGATGACATATTGTACATACGTCTGCTTATTGATGAGTTTCAGGTAAGTGGTCTGCTGGTTGTTGTGTGTGTGGGTGGCATTGTAGGGTCATTTGACAGGTGCCTTCTCTGTTTTCTTCCTAGCGTGCAACGTAACCCACCCAGTTCTGAGTTGACTCGGCTAGCTGGTCGGCGTGGTTTCACTGGAGAATTAAGCAGGTCGGTCACCCTGAAACATATGTTGGATGGAGAAACTTTAGATGTCACATAGACCCAAAAATCTCCACCGTTGAGCCATCCGATCATTTCAGCTGTCCCCCCTGCAAGTAGATGGTTAGAGAAGAGAAATGTGAGGGTCTGCATTCAACTTTAATAAAATCCGAAATCAGCTGCTGGGATCTGCGATACTAGGGATATTTTTCAAGGCACCTTAGTCCATCCACGGTGGGATGGGGTGGCGTATGTTTGAATCGGATTTGAAATCTGATATACACTCACCGCCCTTAGTACGTCTCAGAACAGAAACGGATGGGCACGCGTCACTGCTCTTACGTCTTCTCATATCGGGGCAGTGCATGTGATCTATTTCATCATTTTAAAAGAGATTTGTATATTCATTTAACATCCTATGTTTTTATTTCCGCTGATCTATCCCTTCAGCAGAAAATCCTAGCCGTCAAAAAAGTGGATCGTACTATGAAGACCACCTGGATAAAAAATCAGGACCAGTCATTTATCAGGTGGTCGACTCCATTGAAATCAATGGAAAACTGATGATTTGAAACAATGCATGTGTTTGGCTCACCTGATAAGTGGATCGTTCTGATTTTCATTTCAGGTGATCTGTATCGTATGTTCCACCTTTCAACGGTTGGGATTTTTGGTTGAAGCTACACATAAGAGGAACATAAAATCGTCGTATGCTAAAGTGAACGCACAAAATTGTATGTGATCATTTCTGGAAATACATAAAACAATGCACGAAACAAAACACGAGCTGACATGGATGCACGGGCCAAGTACCCAAGTGGGGTCCACAAATGGGACGGACCATGTGTGTATATCTCACTTTATACACAAGTGGGGCCCACGATTTGATGATCCTGTCCTTTTTTCTGACATGCCCCATGGTCAATGGACCGTTCTACATAAAAACGGGTGAGATTGAAAATCGTAGCCATCTAATCTTGCTGAATGTGGACTGTTGCGGGAACTTTCTTTTCTTCACCGTCCATTTACAGGACAGCTGAAGTGGATAGGATTGTTCGAATAAGGAGATCTTTGGGTCATGTTCCACTCGGATAGATGGTCTGGATCACGAGCACATGGGCCCTACTCTCACAAACATTGCATTGGGTATATCCCCTGAATGGATATCCAGGGTCACTCCATACCAAACATCGTACTAATCTATGATAATACCTATGAATACAATGTACAATGACAGGAGTATACGCATTGTATTGTATAATACCCATGAATACAATGTACAATGACAGGAGTATACGCGTTGTATTGTATTACATCGCAATACAATACTATATGTGAATCCAAACACGCCCTAAATGTCAGAGGTTCTTAAATGTATATATATTTTTTTCACTTGAATGAGGATACGTCTAAGAAGGTGCCCCCACATGGCTAGGCTTTTAAACCGACGGTCCTTCCCATATGCCCTACCATGTTCAGGTAGTGGACAAATGAATATTGTTTGTCGAAATGATGAAAAGAACCATTCCTCTCTTCTTTTTTGGGAAAAAGATTGGAGAGAATCTCCCCAGTAGGAAGAAAATGAGATGATTGTCTGAAACGTGGGAATGCCACCTGAGAATTGGGACATGGGGACCTTCATTCCGTTCCATCCATCCATGGATGTACCTTGCCCGTATCCATTTTCTATATCGGAAGATCCTATCAGTCCATCGTTGGATGATTCTCAGCTGAACGTGGTCCATCCCTATATGCCATTCATCTTTGCACTAGAATTTGGGAGATTAATATTCTCGTGTGGTGATCTATGGCTTATGCTTTATTTATTTACATGAACCAATGATCTTAGATCTCTCAGGACACGGATTAGCTACTGACAGGTTGAGTCACAGGTTTGCTATTAAAGTGATGTCACCAAGTTATGTGGGGCCCACCACGATGTATGTATTGTATCCACACCGTCAATACATTTGGAGAGAGCATTTTAGGGCATGATCCTAAAATGATATCTCCAAATGGATTTGACTCATTCTTTGGATCATGTCCTAAAATGATATCTCCAAATGGATGAACGGTGTGGATACAAAACATACATCATGGTGGGCCCACAACTTGGTGACGTCGAGTCTCCCTACTCAACCTGTCAGCAGTTAATCCGCGTCCCAGATCTCATGATCTCAGATCTCTGTGTTGAAACTCACAGACTCTACTATCGACCCACGAGTAGGGACCCAAATGGGCTACCTGAGCTACACCTGCACGTGGGTTAGCAAACCTCTCAAAACTCCAGTTACATTTTAGATATGAAGTTAGCTAATGGAGAAATGTTGTAATTTGCAGCACACATGACACACGTGAGGGGTCTGGGCCATTCGCCAGGTGGGTCCATCAATGAACATGCCCTGGCCTTAAAAATCAATAAAGTTATTAAATTAGCCACGCTTGTACAATAAAAGTAATGTGGCCCATCTAATGAGTGAGCTTGTCTGATTTTTGGGTCAGGGCATCCACACGGTGCCCCTTGTTGATGGCTGGACAATATCCTGCACACGTGTGCTGCAGACTATTCTTCAGTCTTCTCCTGGGGTCAATGGTGGCAGCCCATGTCTATTATTAGCAGTTTGTGACACCTGAATCCGTTAGAATGGAACACGTGTCTCAATCTGTTAGTATGGCACACGTGTCAAGAGTCTAGACCGTTCGTCATGTAGGCTACACTATGAACATGCCATGCACCAACCATTCAATTTGGACGGTTGGACTGTTTACTTTAATTGCCCTTTTTTTTTTTTCTCAACACAGCTGATAAGCTGGACCCGGGTTACTTTCTATGGCATATATCCATGATCTGTCTTACCTCATGAATGACATCCATCTCTATCAAGTGTTTTGTATTCATGAATATTATATGTGTTCTGCCCCATAACATGTATGGGTGGGGCCAGGGCCTAAATGGTTACCCCTGGCCTAACCCTAATCCCCTGGCCTTGACTAAAGCTCTAGCTTTAATCAGGCTAAAAAGGCCCTGGCATTGGATCTGGCCCTAGCCTTAATAAGGCTTAGTTAAGCAATGAAAAAGCAAAATGATGAAATGTTTGAATTTTTTTTTTCCACATGAAAACCTATCTCTGAATCCAAAAGTTCTTTTACATACATCAGTCCGTTTGTTTTTCCATTTTTCTAGTGTAATTACAGGTAAATGAGCCATTATTATCTTTAGAAGGCGTTTGTTAACATAAAAATTTAAGCATAAGAATCAATATTCAAATTAGTAAATTGTAATAATTACAAATTTTTATTGCAAAACTGCCTTACTACGTAATTTGTGGGAAAACAAACACCCTAAGGTCAGTCATTATTACAATAAAATTACATCCACATCAATAAAAAATTAATGAAAAACAAACATGCCCTAAAGCCTGAAGCCTTAATCTGGCTAAAAAGGCCCTGGGATCTAGCCTAGCCTTAATAAGGCTTAGCCCAGCAATGAAAAAAGCAAAATGATGAAATGTTTGAAACAGTTTGAATTTAAGATTTATTTATTTATTTTTCACATAAATGGTTTTGATCATGAAAATCTAACTCTAAATCCAAAAGTTCTTTTACATGATCTCGTTTGTTTTTCCATTTTGTATTGTAATTATCGGTAAATGAGCCCTTATTAGCTTTAAAAGGTGTTTATTAACACAAAAATTAAGCATAAGAATCAATATTCAAATACAGTTGACGGAAAGGAAATTGTTATTATTAAAATTTTCTATTGCAAAACTGCCTTACTTGGTGATTCAAGAGGAAAACAAAACTAACACCTTAAGCTCATTCATTATTACAATAAAATTATATCAAATCAATAGAAAATTACGTAAGTAATCATTATCCATTTGTACTCTGCAATTGGAAAATCAAACAGGCCCTGAAGCACCGGCCTTAATTAGGCTAAAAAGGATCTGACATTGGATCTGGCCCTAGCCTTAATAAGGTTTGGTGGAGAGACGAAAAAATCAAAATGATGAAATGTTTGAAACAGTTTGAATTCAAGATTTTTTTTTTTTTTTTTTTCTTCTTCATGTAAATGGTTTTGATCATTAAAATCTAACTCTGAATCCAAAAGTTCTTTTATATGGACCCATTCGTTTTTTGCATTTTCTAATGTAATTATAGGTAAATGAGCTATTATTATCTTTAGAATGTGTTTGTTAACACAAGTTTCAGCATAAGAATCAATATTCAAATACAGTCAAAGGAAAGAAAATTGTTATTATTACAAATTTCCATTGCACAACTACCTTACCTGGTGATTCATATGGAAAACAAACACCCTAAGCTTAGTTATTATTACAATCAAATTATATCGACATCAATAGAAAATTACATAAGTAATAATTATCCATTTGTACTCAATTACTGTTGTAATTGGAAAAGCAAACAGGCCAGCTCCGGCCTTAATCAGGCGAAAAAGCCCTAGCATTGGTTTTAGCCCTAGCCTTAATAAGGCTTGGTCGAGCGATGAAGAAAGCAAAATGATAAAATGTTGAAACAGTTCAAATTCAAGATTTATATATATTCACGTAAATGGTTTTCGTCATGAAAACCTAATTCTGAATCCAGAAGTTCTTTTACAAGGACTCGTTGTTTTCCCTTTTCCTAGCGTAATTACAAGTAAATGAGCTAATATTATCTTTAGAAAGTGTTTGTTAACACAACTTTAAGCATAAGAATTAATATTCAAATACAGACAAAAGAAAGAAAATTGTAATTATTACAAATTTCTATTGCAAAACTACCTTATTTGGTTACTCACCGGAAAAACAAACACCCTAAGCTTAGTCATTATTACAAACATAAATAGAAAATTACATGAGTAAGTAATCATTATCCATTTGTACTCAATTACAAATGTAATTGAAAAAACAAACACCCCCATGCAAGACCACATGAAGGTGTATTTAAATTATCATCTTTTGTATAATAGTGACTCACTCAAGCCAAGCTAGGACATTCATCATTAGCCCTAAACCTGACTTGGCTTAGACGCTAAGCCTATATTTCAACCCCGAGCCAGCCTCTTAGGTCAAGTTAGGGGCTCAAGCCCTAGCCTTGCAAGGTCGGTGCGCAACAGCTAAGCTTAGCACTGCTCATACGAGTGACCGCTCATTTAGGGTAGCAATGGGTGAGGTCAAGTTGGGTCCAAGTTAGGTTATGTTCTGATCATAACAATGATGGGTCGAACCTAATCCAAATCATTTAATAAAAATTTCAATCCCAACTCAATTCATGTATAAATAGTTTGGTCCAAACTCAACTCACTTTACTTATTTAATTAAAAAATATAAAAAATAATTAAATATTAAGAATATTATCATTTTATAAAAATATCAAAAACATATTTAAAACTCGTAATTAATATAAAAACATATTTGTCATGACTAAATTACAACCATCATAACTAAGTTTAAAATTTTTAATCTTTGTAACATGCTTTTGGTAAGGAGGCAAAGGTAGGAAAAACTATATTTATGATAGTGGTCCAACTTAACAAATTCAATCCAACCCCTTTAACATTGGATTTTGACAAAATATAATCGGAACTTAACTCATATAGGAATGGGTGGGGCGTAGGGCTGAGTTGGGTGGGTTGAACCTAATCGACCCGTGACCGACCCGACATTGGGTTGGGCTTGGGCAGGATGTATCGAGTCCGATCTCGGGCTTGGGCTATACAAACACCAACCCGATAAAACTTGGGTTGGGCTCGGGTTGAGGTCTTGGGTTGCCCGACCTGACCTGACCCAACCCGAACCCGATCAATATATAAGTTACTTATAAATTATAATCGAGTATGGATCATATGTGTTGAAGACATAGGAAATTCCAGTGTTGTCGGGTCTCATTGGTCCACATAATTTCCGATGACTCAAGCTAACAAGATATGCTCGATTTCTCTCTACCAAATAGATTGTGTGCTGAGCACCAACCCAACCCAACCCAACCCAACCCAACCCGACCCGACCCGCCGAGTTTCAGCCCTAGTGGGGTGTAAAAGTTGACTTTTGGGGTTGAGTCCAAGTTTGGATTGGTGGATTGAGTCAAGGTGGGTGTATCTCTGACTATGGGGTCCACCTTGATGTATGTGCATTATATCCATGCTATTCATTCAATTTAAAAACTTATTTTAGGACTATAAAAATGAAGCAGATCCAAATCTAAGGTGGACCATAGTACAATAAATAGTGGTAATTGACTATTAAAAACTTCCAGTGGTTTACAAAAGTTGTTGATATTTGTGTGGTCTCTTCATCTAAGTCTTTGTGGGCTTATCAGCAGGTTGGATGGCAAATAAACATTCAGGTAGTCCTCATGAAGTTTTTAACGGCTAGGATTCAATTACAACTGTTTCATGTGGGTGGTCCACCTAAGATTTGGATCTGCTTCATTTTTGGGACATGCCCTCAAATGAAATGTTAAAATGGATGGACGGTTAGATGTAAGGCACATAAATTACATTGGCCCCACACGGATCCACCGAAAACGCGACGCAAGTACCCTGTAGCTATGGAGTGTTTCACAAATGAAAGATATCGAGTTAAAGACTCCTATGACAACCATTTTTTAAATGGTGGTGACTTTTTCATCCTTACTCATGTCATGGTCATATTGCAATCCAGACCATTCAAACTGATGACCCAATTCCGGATGGACCATAACGAAAGAATCGAGAAGACAATAACTATCTGATTTTCCCCATTGGATATCGAACTACTCGTTAATCATCTATGTGATAGTAATTGATTTATGCTTTGGATGTCTTGATCTGTTTCATTTTATAGATTTGCTCCGTCCATAATCTACACCAAAATTTGGATGGTCTTGACAGTCTACACGTGCTACATTTGGAGAGGTCTAGGTGGACGAGTCACCCCTTATCTACATTCTTAAAGTGGTGGTAAACTACCATATGACTATCTATCCTAAATTATGCATCCACGTGTACTCCGAGGCACAAGGGTGCTTGAATACATCCCAGTGTATTACAATACCATACGTTGCCATATTAGCCTTTGATTTTGGGTCATCTTTCAACGATCCGAACCGTTTAGACGATGAATCTCACTTTCATGGTTGGAAAAAAAAAAAAAAAATTAGTTGGATTATTTCAGCCCTTTGATATTGTGGCTCTTTTTGCTTTTGAACATGAACGGTCGGCATAACCTTTGTATAATCAAAGGTTTGAAATAATTAATCCAAGAGTTCTTTCTCTCATCTCCCATCAAGTGAGAGCTATATCAAATAAACAATCAAGATGATTGAAAAAAAATTCAGATCCAACTGCTAGAGTATCGAATCGTGACTAGAGCCGTACATGAGTTTGAGTTGGCTCGACTCGACTCGAAAAAGTTTGACTCACCTTGGCTCGAAATTGGATTCATACCAAGTTGAACTGATTTTTACAGCTCAAAATATTTTTGAATCGAGTTCAATCTTGCTCGATCTTGACTCGACTTGGACCGAACCTCAACTTGAACCAACTCGGATGGAATCAGCTTGGCGACTCAGCTATTTTAAGACGGATGCTGCTTGCCAAGTATTTGATGAAATAACTTAGCGAAGTGTTGGCAAGGAAGGAATGGATATACCAAGTGTTTGATTTCGATATTACTTGTTGGGTGTTTGATAAAATAACTGTAAAGTGTTGTTATTGTTTTGCATTTTATGAAAAATTGTAGATGCATCGCACGCGTTTGGACAAATATTGCACGGGATCGAACTTGGCTTGAAATGGGCCTAGCTACTGTTCAAACCAATCTGAGCTGGCCAAACAGGCTCAAGGATTTGAGCCGAGCCATGTTCGAGCTAGGGTTAGCTGCTGGCAGAGCCATGCCAAGCTTGACTCGGTTCCACTCGTATACACCTCCCGCATGACCTTTGCTATGAGCACACGTGTGTACAATAAATGCTCCTAACACGCACACATGTTCCAACATGGTACACAGGTGTGAGATCTAATCCATCCATCAGGTTGGTCCGACCTTTTACATGTTTTACTAATGAAAAAATCCCATCAAATCATCATGTGGGCCCCAAATCTTAGAAACAGAT
Source organism: Magnolia officinalis (assembly GCA_021015155.1). NCBI lineage: Eukaryota > Viridiplantae > Streptophyta > Magnoliopsida > Magnoliales > Magnoliaceae > Magnolia > Magnolia officinalis. The sequence goes on from JAJHSJ010000011.1 coordinate 57,571,001, forward strand.
GAACGGTTAGGAACTTCAGACAAGTTTTTTTGAGCCGTACATTTGTTTCCCAAGGCCCACCTGACCTGTAGATCAACCTAATTTTTTAGCAAGGCCATCAATATAATGCTGCCGTTCCGATGCACGGATGTTTAGATTCTGGACCTGTTGTGTCATGCTCGCACATGTGTGACGTGTACATGAGCTTCATTGCACACGCGTGTTGGGTTAGCAAAACCCTTCAATGCATCCTATTTTTGGAGAATGCATGCATGATGTACCAAAGATGAGGTGAGGTATGCGTAGCATTTTAAATTCACGTGCATGCATCTTATTCCCTTTTGTTTTAAGTAAAAACTATCATCAATGCAAATTCTACTACTGTCCCCTCCCCAAGCCTATGTGCCATGTATGTATGTGATGTGGTGGAAGGTGGGCCTGGGGGCAAAGATGTCAATATTTCATATGTGGACAAGATTTAGGTCACTCATCAAGTGGGCCCACAGTCAATATGCCTTGACACTAGAATCAGGACCTTTCATCTAGTGGAGCCCACCTGTGTAGTGCTCCTAGTTGCATTACAGTCCAGTTTATTAGGAGCATCATACATTTCATGGAGTCTAGCTACCATGCAAACGTCACACTGATTTGACAAATATCAACCATTCGATGGATGATCTTTAATATGAACGATCAAGATCGTTTACATAAAAATAGGTCCCATCAATAATTTGATCCATCTATTATTTTAGGGCCATCATGGATTGCTTGTGGTTCTAAAGAATCACTTTTGTTAGGCAATCATAACTACGCCGAGAGGGATGGCTATAGAAAAAGGGCAAATTTAGGAAAGGATTGGATTTATTGGTTTCGAAATTGGTTGCATCTATTATGCATGTGTGTATATGATAGGGTGTGGTAGAGTAAATAGTTACTCAACTCAAATTGAACACCTTGTGATCCTAAGTATCGAAATAGTCGATTTGAACTAGACCTGCGATGATTTACCGAACTATTCGACCACTAATTACACAGAATCAAGTGATTTGCAAAAGGATGATTCGTCCTTCTAATAAGTTTTTTTAGTCTTTTGATCAAAGACTTTATTTTTAAGTATATAGTTTATTTACACCATTCAACAATAAAAAATATAATTAAAAATAAAACTAAGTTGAAGCTGACCAATAAAATTAATGAGTTTTAACCATACTTAGCTAGAAAAGTAAATAATGAACAGAAAAAGGAAATGATAACTAATAAAAATATGCTTGTAGTGAGATGTTTGTTGGAAATGATTATCTGTTCGTGGCAAGAAGACTTGGACCGTAATCGTTCCCTTGACCTATAATTTGATTGTAATCGTTCTCGGGTACTTAAATTGGACTATAATCATTCCCGAGACCCATAACCAGATTGTCACCGTTCTCAAGACATAATTGAACCATAATTGTTTCCGAGACCTAAAATTGAACTGTAATTCTTTTCAAGATTTATAATCGATCTGTAATCATTTTCAAGACTTATAAGTGGACCATAATCATTCTTGGGACTTGTAATTAGATTGTAATAATTCCCGACGCTAATAACTGAATCGTAAGCATTTTCAGGACCGATAACCAAACCGTAATTCTCTCTAGGACCGGTAATTAGACCATAATCGTTCCCAAGATCTATAATCGAACCGTAATCATTTCAGGATATGTAATCGGACCATAATTAATTTGGACATGAATTGCCTACAATTGCCAAATCATTAAGCAAGTGTAACTAATCATATTTCTATATTAATAGATGTCATTGTAATTTTCAGTAATCAACTTGCTTCCGAATGCACTTAGCCAATCTCAATTCCTTACATAATCATGTATATTAGAACTCTTTGCTTATGGCTTCACATGTGTCACTACAACAAACAGTACTTTTAGTGAAGAAAATTTTCGTTGCCAAATTCGTCGCTAAAAGACCGAAGTGCAAGGTATTTATTAGCGAAAAATTCAAATCGTCACTAAATGCCAGCTTTTTAGCGACGAAAATTTTCGTCGCTAAAAAAAATTTCCTGGACTTTTCGCTGCCAAAAAAATTCAGGACTTTTAACAGTGAAACTTTTCGCCGCCAAAAAATCTTGTAAGACTTTTAGCAGCGAATATTTTCGCCGCCAAAAAACTTCAAAGAGTTTTTAGCAGCGAAAATTTTGGCCGCCAAATAATTTCCAAGACTTTTAACAGCGAAAATTTTCGCCGCCAAATAATTTTCGAAAAATTTTTAGCACCGAAAATTTTGGCCGCCAAATAATTTCCAAGACTTTTAGCAGCGAAAATTTTCGCCGCCAAATAATTTTCCAAAAAATTTTAGCACCGAAAACTTTGGCTGCCAAAACAATTTCTAAGACTTTTAGCAGCCAAAAGTTTCGCCGCCAAAAAAACTTCTAAGACTTTTTAGCAGCGAATATTTTGGTCGCCAAAAAATTTCGTCGCTAAAAGTTTCGTCGCTAAAAACCCTCTTTTTTGTAGTGTGTACTACTCGACTTTTGCTATGTGTCATGACAACCATCATTGCCAGTTAAAATAGCTACAATGACTTCTTTTATATGCCACTACAGAGTACATGGTCCTTCTTGTATCGCCATGTGTCCCGTAATAGCTTTTCTTGAGGCACAATGACATGTGTCTCGTGGCAGCAATGTTCCTTTTATTATTATTATTATTATTAATTTTTTATTTTTATTTTTTTTACACACACACACACTCCCACACACTCACTCTGGTGGAATTTCACCACCTATGGGTACTCGAACCCTTGACGGGGAGTTGAAACTCCTAAGAGTCTACCACCCGGGCAAGAATAAGGACCCTGGCTGCAATGTTCCTTATGCTTCATGATCTTCTTCCGCAGCTCGCAGCGACTATGAGGATTTCGTTTTGATCTTCCGTACAGTGGTGCCACCACGTGTTGATTTACTAGCTGTTAGATCTAGCACAATTAGATTGAGTGTAAACATGATCATATTATTAGTGCAACTTGTTTAAGTGTACACATGTAAATGAACAGTTTAGATAAATCAATCGGCCTATCCAAGTTAGCCGATGCAACTAAGAGTACTATAACTTATAATGCTTACGAGCATAAGAGCATTTATCATATTCATATGTATAGGTCTCCAATCTAATTGGTTGGACCACAATTCTTAGTCCAACTAGGGAACAATGTAGTTATATCGTGTGCATGCAACATTTTATCCTTTTAATACATCTCTACGACCATAAAAATACATTTTTGCAAACATCAGTCCCATGGACTCATCGGGTGAGCATACCATTAAAAACAATTTCTATCCACTACTAAATAATAATATATAGATGTTGGCCTCTTGAAGAGTAGATGTGGCTAAATTTTGCAGAAGGCAATCCTCATGATGTAGACAAACTACGTAAATGTGGGATGTCCAACATACAAGAAAGGTGTACGTTGTTTTAAAATATAGAACTACAAAAAAAATGGAGATCAAGATAAAATTGAAAATGGCGACTTAAAGACAGATCTGCCCCCAGAAGCATCATATTGTCTATGCACCGCAGCTTAGCACATTTGTCTTTGGGATACAACAACTCTCCTCGATGATGAATGGCTTGAATCAAGTGAAGGCACGATTAAAGCTAACTGTAGCTTGAGTTGGCTTTCTAATCATTTTGCCATGTGGAAAAGAAGAACAACAGAACTGAGAAGGGAGATAGAAAATGTTTTATCTTGTGTGTATTTTAAATCGTAATTTTAAAAAAGAAGAAACAATAGAGGCAACCTAAGCCCTACGACGTCCGCGTGGTAGACACTAACATGTCGGTAGATATGTGCGGTGTAGTGCACGCCCTATTGTATTCTCTTGATTTCTAATAAAATTATTAAGAAAAGAATTTATATAAAAGCTTTAAAGTCATTTTCCTATTCGATGTGAGACAAAACATATTAATAAAAAAATCAAAGAAAAATTATAAAATTTTATATATTTAGATTTTAATTTTTTCTAACAAAGGGTACGTTAAAGTCATTTACTCGGTGGAAGGGTTATTTTGTTTATATTATAAAAACTTTTAAATTGATAAGAAATCCATGATCGACCCTAACAAATACATAAATCAAAACGTTAATAATTTTAAAGGCCGTTCATCAATTGGTTAGCATTTGTCAGATGTATGTGATGTTTGCACGATAGCACATGTGATGTGCGTTGGACCTAATGAACTGTCTGCGGTATTATTATTAGGGAACAGTCTGGTGTGGAAACTCATGTGTCACTCACACGCAACGAAAGTTCATTGTGGGTGTTCACTTGTATTTAACTCGAGCGCGGAGCACATTTATTAGCATTTGCCTAAAATATTCACTCACCACGAATTTTAAATATGGGCGTTTTCCATAAAAGTGTTGTTGTTGTTGTTGTTATCTGCACCCTTAAAAATGTAAAGAAAAACAAAATGGACTCGGCTGGCCTGACAACGTAGTCATACCCACGGCTTGAAGACGGGCACGGATTAGGTGAGTCTCATCCTAGCAGTGGATGAGTCCCTAACCGTGGGGCCCACCTTGATGTATGTGTTATATATCCATGCTGTTCATCTGTTTTACTAGTTTATTTTAAGGCATGGGCTTAAAAATGAAGTAGATTCAAATCTCAGGTGGACCACCAGAAGAAATAGAGTTGATTGACCATTAAAAACTTTTTGTGGGCCACAGAAGTTTTGGATCAAGTTCATATTTATATTGTCCCTTCATGCAGATCTTTTTGACCGTGTGAACGGGTTGGATGGTAAATAAATATTATGGTGGACCCTAGGAAGTTTTTAATTGTGTGAGTTCAAGACCATTGTTTTCGTGTGCTGTCGTCCGCTTGAGATTATATCTGCTTCATCTTTGGGTCCATGCCCTAAATGACCTGAAAAAGGAATGGACGGCCGGGATATACAACACAAACATTATGTGGGCCCCACGGTAAGGGACTCAGCTATTACCCAGGAGTGGCCTAATCGCGGAGGAATGCGGATTAGATGCGACCTCCCTGATCCAGCCAGCTAGGTGAGGCCCTGGCCTGGGGGCCATCTTGATGTATGTGTTGTATATCTACTCCGTCCATCAGTTTTTTCAGATGATTCTAGGGCATGGTATCAAAAATGAAGTAGATAACAAATCTCAGTTGGACCACACAATAGGGATCCAGGTCTGTATGACCTAATCAACGGGTTGGATGGAAAATAAACATTACGGTGGAACCCAGGAAGTTTTCAATGGTGGGCGTTCAATGACCACGTCTACTACTGTGGTGTGGTCCACCTGAGATTTGCATCTGATTCGATATTGGGACCATGCCCTAAAATGAGCTAGAAAACGGATGAATGGTATTGATATACAACACATATATTGAGATGGGCCCCACCTTCTGGGCTGCACCCACAATCCCACATAATCTGCGTTCTTTGATGAGAATGTACATCAGATCCATGCCGTCCATCAGGTGTGTCAGAACATTTGTACTATGGTTCCTAGAATCAGTCTAATCTAAAGACATAAGTGGCCCACACCATAAGAACTATGCAAAATAATTCTCAGAACTTAGATTCACATGGTGTGGTTTACGTAATTATTTAAATTTCTTGACTTTCAGTGAATCTATTGAGCTCGGTGTGGCGCGTCAGATTAATGGATTGGATGGCATATGCACACCATGGTAGACCCTACGTACATTTTGGACGATCTTAACGGTTGAACTTCGCATTTCAACTGTTTCATAGGACATACCCCACCTAAGCATTGAATCGGACTGATTTTTTAGGTCCTTGTCAAAAGACAGGGTCGGATCTGATGGACGGGTTGGATCTTATCCACATGAAGATCTCTATCCACGTCAGTGAATAGTCTGCCCAGATTTTCTCCCCCTTTGTCCCACTGTTTCCTGTTGTATGGTCCACTTGGGATTTAGATCTGCCTTATGTTTGGGTTCCTAATAAGCGGGTGAAACAGATGAACAGCATGGATATAACACATAAATCACGGCGGGCCCACAGTGCTGTAAGCAATGGATACGGATTGCATCCTACCCCGCCCTGTCTCTAGCCACAAACGAACAGTTTTGTGGGCGGGCCCACGTATCTGTTTATCTATGCTGTCCATCTCTTTTCTCGCATCATTTTACAAGATATGAGCACAAAAATGAAGTAGATCCAACCCTCAAATGGACCACACCATAGATAACTCTTGCATTTATAAGTGCTTAATGCATTTAATACAACCCAAGCTTATTATTTGGTGTGGTCAACTTTAACTTTGGATTTACCTCATTTTTATGTACATACCTGAAAATGATATTAGAGAAGGAATGGACAGCGTGGATAAACAGATATATCACAGTGGGTCTACCAACAGAACTGCCCGTTCGTGGCTAGAGACGCAGGGTAGGACGCAATCGGCGTCCACAAGCAATCCCTATCATTCACTAAGGGGGGGTTACCTACGACGGACACGGATTGCGTAGTCTTTAGCCCAGACAGGAAGTTTTGTGGGTGGGCCCACTGTGATATATCATTTTATAAAACCCAAGCTTATTATTTAGTGTACAGCCAGTTCCATAGCTCAACTGGCAGACTGAATGGAGATACCTCGTTTCAACACGTCTTGGTATCGATCCCTAGTGGGGTTGGCTAACATGGAGTGTGTGTACTAACAAGCAAACTCAAAAAAAAGAAAAAAAAAGAAAAAAAAAAAAAAGAGCTTATTATTTAGTGTGGTCTACTTGAATGTCAAATTACCTTATTTTTGTGCTCATACCTTAAAATAACCTGGAGTCGAGTTTATCTCAAGTTGAGTTGCATTTATCTCGGTAGGGTAAAGGAAAGAAAAAGAGGGAATGGGGACAAGTAAGGTCGGGTAGAATTTTTTAGTAAAAACTTTTAAGTTTTCACTTCTTATTTAAAAAAAACTATAAATATATATATTATATATATTTGATATTAATATAATATATAATATATATTATTAAAATATATTACTCAAGCTGAGCCGAGCTTGAGCTTCAAGTCAAGTTGAGTTGAAATAAACACTATGGTCGAACTTGGCTTGAACTCAACTCGAGCTTTAGTAAACAAGCTTAACTCGCCATGAGTCAGCCTTTCAAGCTGAGTCAATCCGAGCTGAGTCAAGCGACTCCAGCTAGCTTTTTGAGCTAGCTTGACTCCTGTACAGCCTTACATCACAGTGGGCCTGCTACGGAACTGACCCTTTGTGGCAAGAGACGGGCTGGGTATTACGCAATTCGCATCCGCCATTGGCTATATGAGCCTCACGTTGGGAGAATGTCCATCGGAGGTAGCACATTTTCACTATGGATATTGAAGATCAATCCAATCCAAGGCTTATGTGGGCCCCACCGTAGCGAGCCCTAACGAAATTCTCCAAGTCACCCATTTATCAGGCCCCAAATGACCACTGGCAGTCATGTGTTCTTCTCACGTGTACCACACCTTCGTGGGAACGTTTCCAAAACTTTTTAAAACCACACATAGGTGACCTATCGTAGATCTCAACCGTTCATTCATTCATGCAACTGCTGATCAGATGATCTTAACCCTTTGAATGGGGCCAAATTTTTTCATCCGTCCATTATTTATGAGTCATAAATTACATGGTTCGCACGTCAAATCAAAGTATTACTTTAACATCATAGAAATACAAAGTAAGATCTACTCCAAAATAAACGATTATCCCTATTTTGTTTCTCTGGTTAATCTTGACTGTCCATTTTCATGTTATCGATCCAATTTTGTTTCTCTAATTAATATTTACTGTCCATTTTCATGCTATCAATCTAAAGCCTGATTATCATAATTTTTGCTGCATAACTTGGTTTTAATCATATGAATGAATGAACGGTTTAGATCAATATTACATTACTTAATGTACCATTTAAAAGGTTCGGGGATGGTAGTAAAAGCCATTGATGTATGATCTCTCTACTCGGGCGCGGATTGGATACTGACACGGTCAGTAGCCAAATCGCTACTGAAGTGACGTCACCAAGCTCGGTAGACCCCACCATAATGCATGTGTCATATCCATACTGTCCAACCATTTTTAAAGATCGTTTTATGACATTACAAAGAGAATGAGATAGATCTAAATTTTAAGTGGACCCACCACAGAAAACCGTGGGAGCCGTCACACCCACCGTTGAAACATTTATAGGGCCCACAGTAATGTATTTTTGAGATCCATCCTATTCATAAGTTAACATAGAGATAGATGAAGTGAAAAAAAAAATATCAGCTTCATCGGAAACTACCGTGGCCCCTAAGAAGTTTTGAACGGTGGATGTCACTGTCCCTACTATTTTCCATGGTAGGGTCCACTTGAACTTTATATCTATATTGTTTTCTTTGCAATGCCATAAAATGATCTCTGAAAATGGTTGGACGGTATGGATACAACACATGCATCATGGTGGGTCCACATAGCTTGGTGACGTCACTTCAGTAGCGATTTGGCTACTGACCTTATTAGTATCCAATCCGCGCCCTCTCCACCCAGAGGCAACGGAAACGGATTGGCTACTCCCCCTGCTGGTCGGTGCTCTGTAAGCCCCACCATGATGTATGTGTTTCATCCATTCTGTTCATTCATTTTTATAGATCATTTTAGGGTTTGACCTAAGACATGAGAGAGATATAAATCTCAGGTGGACCACACCACATGAAAACAATAGTGATAGGATATCCACCATTAATATCCTACTAAGGCTCACTATACTGTTTATTTGACATCCAATCTGTTTATTAGGTCATAAATTCCCAGATGAAGGGAAAAAACAAAGATCAGCTTGATCCAAAACTTTTATGGACCCCAAAAGGTTTTTAATGGTCTACTCTCATTAAACACTGTTTCCTGAAATATGGTCCACTTGAGATTGGAATATACTTCAATTTTGGTCTTGCACCATGAAATGATCTGAAAAAAATAGATGGACGGCATGGATGGAACACATACACCATTGTGGGGCCCACAGAGCACCGACCACCAGCCATTGGCTGATGGCAGGGGGCGTAGCCAATTCGTTTCCAGAGGCAACACGCTCCGCATGAGTGGGTCCGGATGTGGCACGATTTAAAAGGTTTGGGCCAACTGTCAGCTCGCGGTGATACCGAACTAAGTTTGGTTACGACGTGGCGCGATTTCATTGGCTTATAGAAAGCTTGTCAGCGAGTAGTCACTAACTTCTCAAAAGTTGTCAGCCTGATCGCTTGTGGACCCCACTTTGACAAGCATATACCAAACCAATTAAATGGCGCCATGTCATAGCCTCACGACTTCAGTGTTATGCCGGCTTGACCGAATCCACTCCCTTTCTATTCTTAGAATGGAGTTATTTGACACTCGTGCAAAGTTTGATGCATGATTCACATGCACTCTAAAATTATACACGTGTCAGAGATTAACTTAAATTAAACTAATTAAATTTTGAAACCTATTGTTGCTTAGTCACCGTACTAATATTAGATTGCATGATAGTTCTAACCTCTAATTTTTAGACACTTATTTGTTGAAATAAGATTATAGGATAATTTTTTATTTTTAACCATCGAATAAATGTCCACCAATACAACAGTGGGATAATCAGATAATTATAAACCAAGGTTTAGATTGTGACGCATAATTTGAATGGTTTAATTTTAATTACTTGTAATCTGTGTATGCAATTTTTATGCAATTTTGCATGCATATTATTTTGCTGTCTAGTAGAATAGTCATGCTGTTGAACCACGTGAATTCTTTAAACCTTTTGCCTTTTGTTTTAGTTCGGTTCTTTTGAGTATTTCGCCTTTTGTTTTAGTTCGGTTCTTTTGAGTATTTCTTAAAATTATGCTCACTGGAAAAATTATTGAATTCTTTTAAGTTATACTCCCTTTCGTTATTAGTTCTTAGGCATATAATTTTATTTTTCTTCCAATTTTTAATTAATACTTTAAACTTAATAAAAAAATATCATTTATCACACTTAAACATAATATCAAAGTTTTTACTGTTTTAGAATTGATGTTCTGACATATAAGACCTCTCCTTTTGGCTAAAAGACAAATAAGACCTTACCATGAGCTCTTTAAAATTTTTTTAAAAAAAAACCACACATTTTCTTTTCTAAATATATTAAAAACCTATAGAGGATTTGTGCTGCGGAATCACATAGATATAAATCTATGATAGCAATCCAAGAGCAATAAACAATCATAAGAACACAATGATTTAACGTAGAAAACTCTTACAGGAAAAAAACCACGGCACAAAGCGACAAAAATCCACTATGAAATAGAAATTACAAGAGAGAGGACTTATCCGATTCGAACAATCTCAAATCTAATCCTTGCTACACCATTTAGAAACCCTAAAATTCTTTTAGGAACCCTTGGAACTCCTTTAGAAAGCCTTAAAATACATTAGAATAGTCCTAGCGACCCCTATTTATAGTTTAGGAAACACCCCTTTTGCAACGACCGTAAAATAGTCCGGAAACAGCCTCAAATTTACGCAGTCCGCGCGCAGTCTGAGTAACCCTCGACTGGTTGAGCCTGACTTTCGACTGGTCAATACTAAAAAATACCGCCTTTGACTTTAAGTCTAGTAGTGCTGGACTGGTCGAGTAGCCCCCTCGACCGATCGAGCGACCCAGAATATTGAAGACTTCAAGTCTAACAACAATCTCTACCAAGTCTTCAATCTTCAATCGTGTAGCTTCTTGACCTTTTCTCTTATTCATGTATCGCATCATAGCTACAAGCAATGCTTTTAGTGCACACTTTGTCTTTCTTTTACGTCATCGCCAAGCCCAGAGAAGTTGCACAAAACTTGAACTTCTTTGTAGGAACGACCTTGGTGAGCATGTCTGTTGGATTCATGCTGCTGTGAATCTTTTCCAGTGTTATGCCTCCTTCCTCAAGCACCTATTGGATAAAGTGGTGACGAACATCAATGTGTTTAGTACGTGAGTAATAAACCAAATTTTTAGCCATATTGATAGCGCTCTCGCTATCACAGTTAACCGGCACGCCTCCTACTGAAGTTCTAACTGATTTATCATCCCTCTGAGCCAAACATGTTCTTTAAACGCTTTCGTCACTATCATAATATTCTACTTCGGTCGTGGAAAGAGCCATCACGGACTGAAGCTTTGACATCCAACTGATTGCTTCACCCGATAGTACAAACTTATCCTGAAGTAGACTTTTGGAATCTATACTGCCTGCGTAGTTGGAATCCACATACCCTACCAAATTTGTCCCGGTTTTCTAAAAATTAAGACATAGTCTTAGTCTTTCATACCTCGATGTATCGAAGTAGTCATTTCACCGCTTCCCAATGTTGCTTGCCGGGGTTTGACATGTATCTGCTCATAACACTGACTGCCTGTGAAATATCTAGTCTCGTACAGACCATGACATACATTAAACTGCAACTGCATTCGAATAAGGCACATGAGACATAACTTGCTTTTCCTCATCTGATTTAGGACATTGTTCTGAGGAAAGTATAAAGTGAGCTGTGTGGGGAACGTTCACCGGCTTTGCTTCGTCCATCCCATACTTCATCAACACCTTTTCAAGGTATTCTGCCTGTGATAGCAAAGTCTGCTCTTCTTATTGTCTTTATGAATATCTATGCCGAGAACCCTCTTTGCGGCCCCCAGATCTTTCATCTCGAATGTCCCTGATAACTAAGTCTTCAGTATGTGGATTTCAGATATATCATGACAGGCGATCAACATATCATCAACATATAATATTAGGATGATGAATTTCCATACTCAGTGTTTCGTAATAGACACAGTGATCGTATTCACTTCGAGTAAATTTCTGACTCACCATGAAAGAATCAAATATTTTATACCACTGCCTAGGCGACTGCTTCAGGCCGTACAACGACCTCATTAACCTGCAAACATTTTCTCTACCTTTTTAACTTTTGTAGCCCTCTGGTTGCTTCATGTGGATCTGCTTTTCTAATTTCCTGTGCAGGAATGCAGTTTTTTACATCCATCTGTTCTAGCTCAAGATCATATTGGGTAACCAGTGCCAACACGAATCTGATAGATACATGCTTAACCACCGACACGAATATCTCTGTGAAGTCGATTCCTTCTCTCTGAGCATAACCTTTTGCTATCAACCTTACTTTGTATCTATCATGTTTCCTTTTGAATAACCACTTGCATCCGATCATTTTTCGACATATTGAAAGCTTCACCAGATCCCATGTGTGATTTTTGTGTAACAAGTACATCTTATCGTCTATAGCCGCCTTCCACTTTTCTGCATTAGTCTCACCAAGAGCCTCTGAATAGTAGACGGGTCCTCCTCATCTGTAATGAGGGCATATACATATTAGAGTTGTCCCTATATATCTTGCCGATAACCTGCGATCACGCGGTTGATTCCTTCTCAGAGGTGGCTGCTCCCCTGATCCTGTACCTTGTCTTCACATCTGTCTCAGCTTGAGTATCATCTGTGTCAATATGGACGTCTACGATCACCATTTTAGTTCTTCTTGCTTCTCTTGATCATTCTTGTGAATATGGATATTTTCATCGAATCTGACGTCACGGCTAGTGATGACCTTGCGTGTGACCTTGTTGAATAACCTGTAACCTTTCATACCAATGCATAACCAACAAAGAATACTTTTTGGCTCTACGGTCTAGCTTATCTCTCTCAACTGACGGTACATGAGAGTAAGCCTCACAACCAAATATATGTAGATATGAGCAGTCGATTTTCTGACCACGACATACTTCTTCTAGGATTTTACATTCAATTGTCGTTGAAGGAGACCGGTTCACAAAATAACAAGTTGTGTTAACGGCCTCAGTCCATAGGTCCTTGCCCAACGCATCATTACTTAACATGCATCTAGCCTTCTTCAGGAGAGTCCGATTCATTCGCTCAGCCACACCGTTTTGCTTGGGCGTGTGGCGCACTGTGTTGTGCCTGATGATCCCTTCATTCTTATAATAATCATTAAACTCAATGGAAGTAAATTCTCCATCATTGTCAGTCCTTAAAACCTTTATTTTTCGCTCTGACTGTTTTTCCATCATTGTCTTTCATTGTTTGAATATGGTAAAAACATCGGATTTATATTTCATGAAGTAAACCCCACTTTTCTGAAATAGTCGTCAATGAATGAAACAACCATGACGATCCCCAATGGAAACTTTTGGCTATGACCCCCATATGTCAGAGTGCACATAATCAAGTACTCTCTTACAAACATGTTTTTCAGATTTAAAAGACAATGTAGATTGTTTACCACATATACAATGCTCGCATATATCTAAATCGAAAATTTTAAAAGCTGGAATCAAACATCGATCAGAATACCTTCATGCCTTGTTCGCCATGTGGTCCAAACGAGCATGCCACATACGTAGAGACGTGGAGTCTGCAATAGCTGTTGCCGCTCCACTTGTTGAAGTGCTCCCAATCAACCTGTAAAGGTTTCGTACCTTTTCGCTCTCATAACCACGAGTGCCTCTTTGAAACTTAAGGACACTATCAATAACGGTGAACTTGCACCCTATAGCCTTGAGTGCACGAGAGAAATCAGACTTTTCTTCATATCAGGAACATGCCTGATATCAGTCAGGGTACGCTCCATCCCATCAAACATCTGATGTTCACCATACCAATAGCTATAACATTACAAGCATTGTTATTGCTCATAAAAACTTGTCCACCATCGCATTCTCTATAACTGGCGAACCAACTCCGATGAGGAGTTATGTGATATGATGCTCCTGTGTCTAGGATCCACTCATCTGCATGATTGTCGTGAACATGTCTAATCATGGACATAGACAGAACATCACCACCACTTGTTTCTTCATCAAATGTAACAACATTGGTCTCTTTGGAAGAAGCTGCTGATTTTTTTTTCTTCGCTCTAGGATTTCTACAATCCTTCTTCATGTGTCTAGACAACCACAATTCTAGCACTTTAATTTTCCTTTGCTCTTGGCCTTGGATTTGAATCAAGGCCTTGAAGATCCTTACTTCACTTAGAATCTTTGTCCCTCGTAATCAGTGCATCGGAAGATGCCCCCATGTCGTCGTTAGCTTTTTCATAGCCTTCCAGCCTTCCCTGAAGGGCTGAGATAATAGTGTCAACCACTTAGGGTTTTATTTGCGGTGCACATCGTGTCCCTGAAAGACTCATATGATGCAGGAAGAGAATTCAACAATATACATGCATGTTCCTCATTTTTGACCACTTCTTTTCCATATTCAGCAATTTGCACATCAATTTATTAAAGTTTGTTAATATGAGCTTCTAGATCACCACCTTCTACCATCTTAAAGGTATAACACTGCAACTTCAAGCGAGACGATTTCAGAGGACTTCTTTACATAGATGTTCTATAACTTGCCCACAAACTAGCCACAGTTTCTCTCTCAGAACATTATAGAGAAACTCATCTGTGAGACGTAAACGGATAGAGGCTAAAGCATTACTATCAAGGTTTTCCCATTCTTCATCTTTCAGGTAGATTTTCGGGCTTCAAGAGCCTTAATCTCGCCTTGCGTGGTTAATAGGCTATCATCTTAACCTTCCATAACTCAAAATTATTTTTGCCTGAGTACTTCTTAATATCAAACTTGTCGTTTCCCATTATTCCAATCCTGCAGATTTAGATCTTGCCCAACGATTGCTTTGATACTACTAGTTGGGGATTTGTGTTGCGGAATTACACGATCTAGATCTAGGATAGAATCCAAGAGTAACAAGCAATCACAAGAGAGCACAAAAATTTAACTGGAAAAACCCTTATGAAAAAAAAACAGGCATAAAGCGACAGAAATTCACTATGAAATAGAAATTACAAGAGAGAGGACTTACCCAATTCGAACAATTTCGAATCTCACCCTTGCAACACCCTTTAGAAACCTAAAATCCTTTTAGGAACCCTGGAACCCTTTAGAAAGCCTTAGAATACATTAAATAGCCCTAGGGACTCCTATTTATAGTTTAGGAAACACCCTTTTGCACGACCTTAGAATAGTCCGGAAACCGCCTCAAATTTATGCAGTCCGCGCACAGTCTGCGTAACCCTTGACTAGTCGAGCCAAGTCTTCGACTGGTCGAAGGATCCCCTCGACCTGTCGAGCCTGATCCTCGACTGGTCGAAACAAAAAAATACCGCTTGCTGGACTTTGAGTCGAGTGGTGCTCGACTGGTCGAGCAGCCCCCTCGACCGGTCGAGTGGCCCAGAAGATTGAAGACTTCAAGTCTGACAACAAAACTCACCTTGCTGTTAATTTTTTTTGACGGAAAAACTAACCATAATTAGGATATCAATTTTATTTTTATAAAGAAAATGATAATATCACCACTCTCCCAAATCCCTAAAACCCACCTTA
>JAJHSJ010000011.1:57586522-57644620 GCA_021015155.1 Magnolia officinalis
AAAATGATCAGCACGACACGGGTGCTCTGCCAGGGTCATTCCCAAAAGGATCCAGCACGGGTGCTCTGCCCTGGGTGATTCCCTAAAGGATCAGTACGCACGGGTGCACTGCCCTTGGGCTTTTGTCCCTAAAAGGGTTATACCGGTGCTCTGCCGAGGGTCATACCCTAAAAGGATCAACACCGGTGCTCTGCCGTGGGTCATCCCCTAAAAGGATCAACACACATGAGTGTTTTGCCCACTCCAAATCTTAACATCTTAGAAAAGTATGTTAAATGATTTATTTATTTCATGTTCATGAATGTCTTATTATGTCTTATTATTTACTATGATTTTATATTCAATGTTCTTCTCATTTTGATTAATGTGTCGAGATTTAATTTGGTAATATTTGTGAGATTTTCAACGTGGGATTGATGTGATCCTATTGAGTTGTCAACTCATTATGTGTTAACCGTTTCAGGTTTATGAATATTTTGAAGATGCAGGGTACTTCTATTAGTAGTGGAGCATGGAATGTGATTTGATGCACGTGCATGTCATTCTACATAGGATAGATTTTATTTTATTTTAGAACTCTAAATGTAGAAATGTTAGCTTGATTTTCTCACTTCAAGTTAAGTTAAATAATTATGCATCGATGTAATAAAAGAGTATGTAATTAGTTATCTTATATATGTTTGAAATTTTAAGTTTTTTTGGCTATGGTGGGAGAAAATAAATGCACATGAAATTTCCATACTTATTTGTATTTTTATTTTATTTTTTTTATAGGTCACGGGTCTGAAATTCGGGTCCTGGACACCCTATTCGGGTACCCGAATTTTGGGGCGTGACAAAGTTGGGTATCAAGCCAGGTTTGATCTTAAACATTGGACCTAAAATAGAAATTTAGCTCTAAGTCTTCATAAATAGCCTTAACTAGGAGATGAGAAATTAGAATACATATGTAGGACATTTAATTTATTGTAATATAATACTTAGATCCTATTTAGGCTGTATATTAACATACAAAATCAAATCTGGACGTTAGGAAATTTCTGAGAATTTTTCTAACTATTATTGAGTTGGACAGCAATAATCCATATAAAATGTCTGACTTTGAAAAATCATAACTATTTAAGTAAAACTCCGATTGAGTTGATTCAAAAACTCAATTGAAGCTTGATGTATAATTTTATAAAAAAATATGTAAAAATTAAAATATACTGATATTTCAGGTGTGTATTTGATGTTAAAAAAATCTGTCCAGAAATCGTCCAAATCTGGACAGCGTGTACTCTCTGAATTCTTAAAATTTTACAGGCGTCGAAATATTATGAAACTTTACAGGAATATAGTAGACTTATAGATGTATCTATATAAAAATTTCAAGTTAAAATAATGTCTAAAAATATCAAAAATATCAAATAGAATAACACCTTATGACCAGAAATTTCTGCACATAGTTCTAAACTACATTTTAGTTCAACTTCTCTTAGATCTTCATGTATGCCTACATTGAACCGTCTAATTTCTTATAATCTTAAAATTATTCAGTAAAATTCATAATCCCCTTTATTTATCCTAGGCTATGACGGATGAAAGTATGAACCTCGGGGCCGCATCGGAGACTCAGTACCCGATGCAGCTAGGCAAGGAACAATTATTGACAAGATCCTCCAGGCGATGGAAGGATTTGCCTCATTTATGGGAACACAAGTGCTTATAAGTCAATCTCAGGAGCAGACTCAAGCGACGCATGTAGCCGCTGAAGGGACGGGGTCCTTATTGGAAAAGTTTAAGAGGCAGAGACCGCCTACGTTTAAAGGTGGGCCTAACCAAGTGAAGCTGAGGGTTGGAAAAAAGGCAGATGGAGAAAATTTTCACAGCTATGAGATGTAACGAGCAACAAAAGGCTGAATTAGCAATATATATGTTGGAAGGGAGAAGCCGATCATTGGTGGGAATCTACGACTAAGGAGAACCGAGCATAGAAAGGTGGACATGGGACCAATTCTGCACAAAATTTGAAAATAAATACTTTCCAGCCTATGTGCGTGCTCAAAAGGTTACAGAATTCATGAAATTAGAACAAGGAGATATGACGGTGCGTCAATATGATGCAAAGTTTACAGAGTTGGCACGATTTGCGACATTTCTCATACCGGATGAACTTCGTAAAGGGCAGAAGTTTGTTGAAGGACTGAAACCTTCTATCCGTACTCGACTGGCGCCATTTCTTATTAAAACGTATGCAGAAGCAGTGGAACGCGCCACGCAATAGAAAAGGACTTTGATGAGCATTGGAAGAATCGCGAGCCGAGGAAGGACATGAGGAGTGGAGCCAGGACCACGCCCCATTCATCTCTCACACAACATGAAGCGACTAAGCGTCAGAAGATGATGCCAACATTAATACCCAGTCATGCCACTATGCAATTTTCAACGCAATTCACTGGGACTTGCCATAACTGCGGAAAGGTGGGCCATCCTGCCCGCCATTGTCTTCTACCACCTCGTCACCAATATCCAGGGAATCAAGGACCGCCACGATCGTTTTACAGGCCGCCCTCTTCATGCACCGTCTACATCATATCAACGACCTCCGCCGCCGCCTCCTCAGATGATGCATCCAGCTGCGAGACCAGCACAACCTTATCCTCAGAGGCCTGCACAGCTACATCCACGATTCCAGCCACCTGGACCCCTCAAGCTTATCCGAGACCACCTCAACAATGGCAACAACAGGTCAAGCCTCCCCAATATCAGCAACTGAGGCCAGAAAGTCAGGCGCCCCGACCTCAAGCTCAAGGACGTGTTTACGCTCTATCTTCATTCACAAATGATCCAGCCCAACTTCAGGAGTATGAGGATCCAAATCGAAGCTATGATGATCCAACGCCACCTCAAGATGATGCTGCACAAATGTATGAGACTACTGCTTCTGCTTATGAGGACCCAGCACAACCTGCAGATATCACTCCTCAACATGGTGTTGAAGCTACTAATGATGTGGTGGAAGGTACTATCTTGGCTTACACCTCTCTTGCCAGAGCATTATTCGATTCAGGAGCTACACATTCATTTATATCTTATTTCTTCGTATGCTCACTTGGTATATCACCCGTACGATTAGATAAGAAAATTATCGTAGCAACCCCTCTCGGTAAGTCCATGAATTTAGAGCAAATATGTGAAGAATGCCCCATCATAATTGAAAATGAAATACTGCCAGCAAATCTCATTATTATGCTATGAAGGAATACGATGTCATCTTAGGAATGGATTGGTTGTCCCAGTATCGTGCCAAGATAGATTGTTTCAGGAAGACGATTACGTTGAACATAGAAGGACGATCTCCACTGAAATTTTATGGGACACGAAGAAGGAAAGCGCCGATTGGTTTGTCGGCTATTGTGGGAATCGAGCAATCAGAAGAAGGGATTGAACAAATACCTGTGGTAAGGGAGTTTCCAGAAGTTTTTCAGGATATTCAAGGTTACCTCCAAAGAGAGATGGGACTTCGGTATCGATCTAATGCCCGGAACTGCACCTATCTCTAGAGCACCTTATCGCATGGCTCCGGTAGAATTAAAAGAATTAAAGGATCAGATCCAACAGTGCTAGATCAGGGTTTCATTAGACCCAGCACGTCGCCATGGGGAGCACCGGTCTTATTTGTAAGGAAGAAGGATGGAACTATGAGATTATGTATCGATTATCGTCAGTTGAATAAAGTAACAATCAAGAACAAATATCCTCTTCCTAGGATTGAGGATTTATTTGATCAGCTTAAGGGAGCGAGGTTCTTTTCTAAAATAGATTTGAGGTCAGGTTACCATCAGTTGAGAATAAAGGATGAAGACGTGCACAAGACGGCTTTTAGGACTCGTTACGGGCACTATGAGTTCTTGGTAATGCCATTTGGATTGACAAATGCTCCAGCGGTATTTATGGATCTTATGAATCGGGTATTCAAACCTTATTTAGATCGATTCGTTATTGTATTCATCGATGATATCTTATATACTCCAAGACTCATGAGGAGCATGAGGAACATCTCAGGACCGCTCTGCAGACGTTAAAAGATAATCAATTGTATGCCAAGTTATCAAAATGTGACTTCTGGAGAGCATGAAGTAAAATTCTTGGGGCATGTGGTGTCAGAGAAAGGGATATCTGTGGACCCAGCTAAAATTGAAGCAATATTAGAATGGGAGCAGCCCTCGAATGTGTCAGAAGTGCGAAGTTTTCTCGGCCTTGCTGGTTACTATCGAAGATTTATAGAAGGATTCTCTAATATATCAAGACCCCTAACTAATCTAACTAAGAAGAATACGAACTTTAAGTGGGATCAAGATTGTGAGCAGGCATTTACCGAACTGAAGAAGCGGTTGACATCAGCCCCAGTTCTGGCATTACCGACCGAAGGAGAAAGATTCGTCGTTTATACTGATGCGTCATATCAGGGATTAGGATGTGTTCTTATGCAAGGAGGCAAAGCTATCGCATTCGCATCACGACAGTTAAAGACTCACGAGAGAAATTACCCGACGCATGATCTGGAGTTAGCAGTTTTTTGCTTTGGAAAAAATTTGGAGGCACTACCTATATGGGGAACAATTCGACTTATATTCAGACCATAAGAGTTTAAAGTATCTTTAATCAGAATGAATTGAATATGCGTCAGAGAGAGATGGATGGAATTTTTGAAGGACTACCATTTCGATATTTCATATCACCAGGAAAAGAAAAAATGTTGTGGCCGATGCCTTAAGCAGAAAGACACGAAGATTTGTGGCCAGCCTAATGATCAAAGAGTGGGAGATGCTAAATGTTATCAAGGATTTCGATCTGCAACTTCAGCTTGAAGAACCTCAGGCGCATCTAAGTAACCTAGCAGCACAGCCTGCCCTGGTGTGTAATTTTATTTATTTATTTAATTAATTATTTCTTAATGTTTAATAGCTAAGTTTAACTTATTAACCTTTAGAATTGAGATTAGATCATGATAAACTTTTCTCTTAGATTCGGCGTATTCTAGAAGCTCAGAAGAAAGACGTTTGGCTACAAGAAAAAGGAGCAGAAGGAATGGGGAAGGAGAATGCAGAATGGCGAATTGGCACTGATGAAGGGATTAGGTTCCGTGGAAGGCTATGTGTTCCAAACGAACCTGATTTGAAGCAAGAGATTTTGGACGAGGCTCATAGATCAAGATTCACTATCCATCCAGGGGAGACTAAAATGTATCACGATGTTAAGCGCCAATACTGGTGGAACAACATGAAGCGGGAAATCGCCGAATACGTATCTAAATGTGCGACATGTCAACAAGTGAAGGCAGACCATCGAAGACCACCAGGACTCTTACAGCCGTTACCGGTCCCCAAGTGGAAATGGGAGCATATATCCATGGATTTCGTAGTTGGATTTCCGAAGACAGGTCGACACCATGACACTGTATGGGTGATCGTGGACAGATTAACCAAATCCGCACTTCATCCCGATAAAGATTTCTACATCTGCAGTGGAGTTGAGTAAAATTTATATAAAGAAATCGTCCGACTTCATGGTACTCCAGTATCCATCGTCTCCGACCGAGATCCCAGGTTTAAATCGCGGTTTTGGGCAAGTCTACAAGAAGCTTTGGGAACTACTCTCGATTGCAGCACAGCATTTCACCGCAGACTGATGGACAAACAGAAAGGACGAACCAGATTTTAGAAGATATGTTACGTAGCTGCATTCTCGACTTCAAGGGCAATTGGGACGATCATCTGCCGCTGGTGGAATTTGCATATAATAATAGCTACCAAGCCAGCATTGGTATGGCACCATTTGAAGCTTTATACGGAAGACCCTGCAGATCACCAAGCTGTTGGACCGAAGTAGGAGAAAGGACATTGTTGGGACCAGAACTTATTCAAGAGACCTCAAGAAGATTGACATCATTCGGGAACGTATGCGCGCCGCTCAGAGTCGCCAAAAGAGCTATGCAGATAATCGACGCAGAGACTTAGAGTTTTGTGTGGGAGATCATGTGTTCATAAAAGTTTCCCAATGAAAGGAGTTATGCGTTTTGGGAAAGAAAGGGAAGCTCGCGCCACGTTTTATCGGACCATTCGAGATCCTACAAAGAGTAGGAGTTGTAGCATACAAGCTGGCTCTACCACCTCAGTTATCCAATATCCACAATGTATTTCACGTCTCCATGCTTCGAAAGTACAAGCCGGACGATTCTCATGTCATCGAATGGGAGCACTAGAGATTCAAGAAAATGTCACATATGAAGAGCAACCTGTGCGCATTCTCGATCGTAAGGAGCAAGTACTTCGGACGAAGGTTATACCTCTTGTGAAGGTACAGTGGAGTCATCACAGCGAGAGAGGAAGAAGCATCGTGGGAGCGAGAACAAGAAATTCGAGAAAAGTATCCTAACCTCTTTTAGGTATATAAATTTCGAGGACGAAATTTTGTTAAGGTGGGTAGAATGTAATACTCCATTATTTTGAAAAACGGTGGGTTAACCGTTGCCTTTGGTGGGCCCACTGAGCTGTGGATGGCCCTCATTTTTGGGCTCAGGCCCTAACTCTGATGGGCAAAATGAATGAGCGGTGTGGATCTATCACATGATGCCTGTGGGGCCCATTCTCAAAAAAAAAAAAAAAAAAAAAAATCAAACCACAAAGTGACGTGCTGACGCACGTCACCCCATGAAAACTCTCTCCCACGATTCTCTCTCTCTCTCTCTCTCCTACGACTCTCTCTCTCTCTCTCCCACTTCTCCACAACTGTTGCGGATGGAAACCCATCACCATGATTTCCATCATCATGGTGGGACCCATTCTCAATCTAAACCGCCCATTAAACTCAGAACCCATCAAATCAACTACCATTTTTTTATACCCATTTCTCATGCTACAGAGATAGAAAAATAAAAAAAAAAATCACAAAGAAAGATTTTGAGAAGGAAAGAGAGATCAGGAAAAGGGAGTACGTAAGGGTTCAACATCGAGTTCAAAGTGGATCAATCCAAGTTAGTACACGTCGAAATCAGCGTTCTTCAGATTATTTCTCCATCACACTATTTTCCAATCAGGTAGGTGATCATTCCTTATTTGAAAATTTCATAAGTAATGGCCTTAGTAAATCTAGACATTGAGATATTCTTTATTTGATTGAACCAATGCAAATATCATTTTTTTTATTTAATATTTTCTAGTAGTGATAATGAATATTCATTATATGAATATAAATACTCTATCTGTCATACTTCCTTGTAAATTAGATGTATTTTATGTTAACCATTTTTATGCAATGATTTTTACGGGTGCTCTGCCATAAAAAGATCACTATATTAATTGTTATGGGTGATCTGATATTGTTTATTACAATGTTTCCTTGTAAATTAGATGCATCATATATGAATAATAATTTTTTTTGTACAATGATTCTTACGGGTGCTCTGCCCAGGGTCATTCCCAAAATGATCAGCACGACACGGGTGCTCTGCCCAGGGTCATTCCCAAAAGGATCAGCACGGGTGCTCTGCCCTGGGTGATTCCCTAAAAGGATCAGTACGCACGGGTGCACTGCCTTGGGCTTTTGTCCCTAAAGGGTTATACCGGTGCTCTGCCGAGGGTCATACCCTAAAAGGATCAACACCGGTGCTCTGCCGTGGGTCATCCCCTAAAAGGATCAACACACATGAGTGTTTTGCCCACTCCAAATCTTAACATCTTTAGAAAAGTTATGTTAAATGATTTATTTATTTCATGTTCATGAATGTCTTATTATGTCTTATTATTTACTATGATTTTATATTCAATGTTCTTCAATTTTGATTAATGTGTCGAGATTTAATTTGGTAATATTTGTGAGATTTTCAACGTGGGATTGATGTGATCCTATTGAGTTGTCAACTCATTATGTGTTAACCGTTTCAGGTTATGAATATTTTGAAGATGCAGGGTACTTCTATTAGTAGTGGAGCATGGAATGTGATTTGATGCACGTGGCATGTCATTCTACATAGGATAGATTTTATTTTATTTTAGAACTCTAAATGTAGTAATGTTAGCTTGATTTTCTCACTTCAAGTTAAGTTAAATAATTATATGCATCGATGTAATAAAAGAGTATGTAATTAGTTATCTTATATATGTTTGAATTTTTAAGTTTTTTGGCTATGGTGGGAGAAAATAAATGCACATGAAATTTCCATACTTTATTTATATTTATATTATTTTTTTTTTTATAGGTCATGGGTCTGAAATTCGGGTCCTGGACACCCTATTCGGGTACCCGAATTTTGGGGCGTGACAGACGGTGTTTTTAACACACCAACCACACATTTTACTAGATGCAAAGGGGGTGGTGGAGCTCGACGAGCGGGGCGAGGTGGGGGGGGAGCAAGGATAGGGAAGAGGAGGCTTCACTGCTTCCAACTTTCGAGGATTCTTTTGATTTGAGTTCGGGCTGGGCTTTACCGCGAGGTATGGACCAGGGCCCCTAGTCGCTTTGGGTCATGATGGGTGGAGTAGTTTACCCTATTTAGTGATTTTTGATCGTTGTCTAAATATTTTATATTTTGTAGCAATTGTAATGCTTTATGACGTACTTATGATTCATGCTTGTTATAATCCTTATTGTTTATTAATCATTTAAGTAATCAAAATATGAAGCCCATTAGGGCATCCATGACACCTGGGAATTCGCGAGCCGAGTTCTTACACGGCCCTCGAAAACCCGAGTGCTTACAATAATATATATATATTATATATATATATATATAATATATATATATATATATATATATATATAATATATATATATAATATAACCTATGAATAATATCTTTAACATGTGATGGAATCACATCAAAGTCATTATAATTGACTGTTAACCATGGAAAAAGATCATTTTAAACCTTAATTTCGAAGTGGGCAAGCTAATGTCAAGAAAAAAAAAAAGACGGAAGAAAGGCGCATTAAGGTGGGTTTTAGGGATTGGGAGAGTGGTGATATTATCATTTTCTTTATAAAAATAAAATTGATATCCTAATTATGGTTAGTTTTTCCGTCCAAAAAATTAACAGCAAGGTGAGTTTTGTTGTCACACTTGAAGTCTTCAATCTTCTGGGCCACTCGACGGTCGAGGGGGCTGCTCGACCAGTCGAGCACCACTCGACTCAAAGTCCAGAAAGCGGTATTTTTTTATTTCGACCAGTCGAGGATCAGGCTCGACCGGTCGAGGGGATCCTTCGACCAGTCGAAGACCTGGCTCGACTAGTCAAGGGTTACGCAGACTGTGCGCGGACTGCATAAATTTGAGGCGGTTTCCAGACTATTCTAAGGTCGGTGCAAAATGGGTGTTTCCTAAACTATAAATAGGAGTCCCTAGGGCTATTTTAATGTATTCTAAGGCTTTCTAAAGGGGTTCCAAGGGTTCCTAAAAGGATTTTAGGGTTTTTAAAGGGTGTTGCAAGGGTGAGATTCGAAATTGTTCGAATTGGGTAAGTCCTCTCTCTTGAAATTTCTATTTCATAGTGAATTTCTGTCGCTTTATGCCATAGTTTTTTTTTCATAAGGGTTTTCCACGTTAAATTGTTGTGTTCTCTTGTGATTGCTAGTTACTCTTGGATTGCTATCCTATATCTAGATCTGTGTAATTCCGCAACACAAATCCCCAACTAGTAGTATCAAAGCAATCGTTGGACACATATCTAAATCTGCAGGATTAGTAATAATGGGAAATGACAAGTTTGATATTAAGAAGTACTCAGGCAAAAATAATTTTGAGTTATGGAAGGTTAAGATGATTAGCCTATTAACCAAGCAAGGCAAGATTAAGGCTCTTGAAGCGCGAAAATCTACCCTGAAAGATGAAGAATGGGAAAACCTTGATAGTAATGCATTAGCCTCTATCCGTTTACGTCTCACAGATGAGGTTCTCTATAATGTTCTGAGAGAGAAAACTGTGGCTAGTTTGTGGGCAAAGTTATAGAACATCTATATAAAGAAGTCCTCTGAAAATCGTCTACGCTTGAAGTTGCAGTGTTATACCTTTAAGATGGTAGAAGGTGGTGATCTAGAAGCTCATATTAGCAACTTTAATAAATTGATGTGCAAATTGCTGAATATGGAAGAAGTGGTCATAAATGAGGAACATGCATGTATATTGTTGAATTCTCTTCCTGCATCATATGAGTCTTTCAGGGACACGATGTGCACCGCAAATAAAACCCTAAGTGTTGACACTATTATCTCAGCCCTTCAAGGGAAGGCTATGAAAAAGTTAAACGACGACATGGGGGCATCTTCCGATGCACTGATTACGAGGGACAAAGATTCTAAGTGAAGTACAGGATCTTCAAGGCCTTGATTCAAATCCAAGGCCAAGAGCAAAGGAAAATTAAAGTGCTAGAATTGTGGGTTGTCTGGACACATGAAGAAGGATTGTAGAAATCCTAGAGCGAAGAAAAAAAATTCAGCAGCTTCTTCCAAAGAGACCAATGTTATTACATTTGATGAAGAAATAAGTGGTGGTGATGTTCTGTCTATGTCCATGATTAGACATGTTCACGACAATCATGCAGATGAGTAGATCCTAGACACAGGAGCATCATATCACATGACTCCTCATCGGAGTTGGTTCGCCAGTTATAGAGAATGCGATGGTGGACAAGTTTTTATGAGCAATAACAATGCTTGTAATGTTATAGCTATTGGTATGGTGAACATCAAAATGTTTGATAGGATGGAGCGTACCCTGACTGATATCAGACATGTTCCTGATATGAAGAAAAGTCTGATTTCTCTCGGTGCACTCAAGGCAATAGGGTGCAAGTTCACCGTTATTGATAGTGTCCTTAAAGTTTCAAAAGAGGCACTCGTGGTTATGAGAGAGAAAAGGTACGAAAACCTTTACAGGTTGATTGGGAGCACTTCAACAAGTGGAGCGGCAACAGCTATTGCAGACTCCACGTCCCTACGTATGTGGCATGCTCGTCTGGACCACATGAGCGAACAAGGCATGAAGGTACTTTCTGATCGATGTTTGATTCCAGCTTTTAAAATTTTCGATTTAGATATATGCGAGCATTGTATATGTGGTAAACAATCTACATTGTCTTTTAAATCTGAAAAACATGTTTGTAAGAGAGTACTTGATTATGTGTACTCTGACATATGGGGGCCATAGCCAAAAGTTTCCATTGGGGGATCGTCATGGTTTGTTTCATTCATTGACGACTATTTCAGAAAAGTTTGGGTTTACTTCATGTAATATAAATCCGATATTTTTACCATATTCAAACAATGAAAGACAATGATGGAAAAACAGTCAGGGCGAAAAATAAAGGTTTTAAGGACTGACAATGATGGAGAATTTACTTCCATTGAGTTTAATGATTATTATAAGGATGAAGGGATCATCAGGCACAACACAGTGCGCCACACGCCCGAGCAAAACGGTGTGGCTGAGCGAATGAATCGGACTCTCCTGAAGAAGGCCAGATACATGTTAAGTAATGATGCGTTGGGCAAGGACCTATGGACTGAGGCCGTTAACACAACTTGTTATTTTGTGAACCGGTCTTCTTCAACGACAATTGAATGTAAAATCCTAGAAGAAGTATGTCGTGGTCAGAAAATCGACTGCTCATATCTACATATATTTGGTTGTGAGGCTTACTCTCATGTACCGTCAGTTGAGAGAGATAAGCTAGACCGTCGAGCCAAAAAGTACATCTTTATTGGTTATGGCATTGGTATAAAAGGTTACAGGTTATTCAACAAGGTCACACGCAAGGTCATCACTAGCCGTGACGTCAGATTCGATGAAATATCCATATTTCACAAGAATGATCAAGAGAAGCAAGAAGAACTAGAAATGGTGATCGTAGACGTCCATATTGACACAGATGATACTCAAGCTGAGACAGATGCGAAGACAAAGGTACAGGATCAGGTGGAGCAGCCACCTCTGAGAAGGAATCAACCGCGTGATCGCAGGTTATCGGCAAGATATAGGGACAACTCTAATATTGTATATGCCCTCATTACAGATGAAGAGGACCCGTCTACTATTCAGGAGGCTCTTGGTGAGCCTAATGCAGAAAAGTGGAAGGTGGCTATAGACGATGAGATGTACTTGTTGCATAAAAATCACACATGGGATCTGGTGAAGCTTTCAATAGGCCGAAAAATGATCGGATGCAAGTCGTTATTCAAAAGGAAACATGATAGATACAAAGTAAGGTTGATAGCAAAAGGTTATGCTCAGAGAGAAGGAATCGACTTCACAGAGATATTCGTGTCGGTGGTTAAGCATGTATCTATCAGATTCGTGTTGACACTGGTTACCCAATATGATCTTAAGCTGGAACAGATGGATGTAAAAACTGCATTCCTGCACGAAAAATTAGAAAAGCAGATCTACATGAAGCAACCAGAGGGCTACAAAGTTAAAAGGGTAGAGAAAAATGTTTGCAGGTTAATGAGGTCGTTGTACGGCCTGAAGCAGTCGCCTAGGCAGTGGTATAAAATATTTGATTCTTTCATGGTGAGTCAGAAATTTACTCGAAGTGAATACGATCACTGTGTCTATTACGAAACACTAAGTTATAGAAAATTCATCATCCTAATATTATATGTTGATGATATGTTGATCGCCTGTCATGATATATCTGAAATCAACATACTGAAGACTTAGTTATCAGGGACATTCGAGATGAAAGATCTGGGGGCCGCAAAGAGGGTTCTCGGCATAGATATTCATAAAGACAATAAGAAGAGCAGACTTTGGCTAACACAGGCAGAATACCTTGAAAAGGTGTTGATGAAGTATGGGATGGACGAAGCAAAGCCGGTGAACGTTCCCCACATAGCTCACTTTATACTTTCCTCAGAACAATGTCCTAAATCAGATGAGGAAAAACAGGTTATGTCTCATGTGCCTTATTCGAATGCAGTTGCAGTTTAATGTATGTCATGATCTGTACGAGACTAGATATTTCACAGGCAGTCAGTGTTATGAGCAGATACATGTCAAACCCCGGCAAGCAACATTGGGAAGCGGTGAAATGACTACTTTGATACATTCGAGGTATGAAAGACTACGTCTTAATTTTTTAGAAAATCGGGACAAATTTGGTAGGGTATGTGGATTCCAACTACGCAGGTAGTATAGATTCCAAAAGTCTACTTCAGGATACTTGTTTGTACTATCGGGTGAAGCAATCAGTTGGATGTCAAAGCTTCAGTCCGTGATGGCTCTTTCCACGACCGAAGTAGAATATATGACAGTGACGAAAGCGTTTAAAGAACATGTTTGGCTCAGAGGGATGATAAATCAGTTAGAACTTCAGTAGGAGGCCGTGCCGGTTAACTGTGATAGCGAGAGCGCTATCAATATAGCTAAAAATTCGGTTTATTACTCACGTACTAAACATATTGATGTTCGTCACTACTTTATCCAATAGGTGCTTGAGGAAGGAGGCATAACACTGGAAAAGATTCACAGCAGCATGAATCCAACAGACATGCTCACCAAGGTCATTCTTACAGAGAAGTTCAAGTTCTGTACAACTTCTCTGGGCTTGGCGATGACGTAAAAGAAAGACAAAATGTGCACTAAAAGCGTTGATTGTAGCTATGATGCGATGCATGGATAAGAGAAAAGGTCAAGAAGCTACACGATTGAAGATTGAAGACTTGGTAGAGATTGTTGTCAGACTTGAAGTCTTCAATATTCTGGGTCGCTCGACCGGTCGAGGGGGCTGCTCGACCAGTCCAGCACTACTCGACTTAAAGTCAGCAGACGGTATTTTTTAGTATTGACCAGTCGAAAGTCAGGCTCAACCAGTCGAGGGTTACTCAGACTGCGCGCGGACTGCGTAAATTTGAGGTTGTTTCCGGACTATTTTACGGTCGTTGTAAAAGGGGTGTTTCCTAAACTATAAATAGGGGTCGCTAGGACTATTCTAATGTATTCTAAGGCTTTCTAAAGGAGTTCCAAGGGTTCCTAAAAGAATTTTAGGGTTTCTAAATGGTGTAGCAAGGATTAGATTTGAGATTATTCAAATCGGATAAGTCCTCTCTCTTGTAATTTCTATTTCATAGTGGATTTTTGTCGCTTTGTGCCGTGGTTTTTTTCCTGTAAGAGTTTTCTACGTTAAATCATTGTGTTCTCTTATGATTGCTTATTGCTCTTGGATTGCTATCATAGATTTATATCTATGTGATTCCGCAGCACAAATCCTCAATAGGTTTTTACTATATTTAGAAAAAAAATGTGTGGTTTTTTTTTTTTAATTTTAAAGAGCTCATGGTAAGGTCTTATTTGTCTTTTAGCCAAAAGAAGAGGTCTTATATGTCAGAACATCAATTCTAAAACAGTAAAAACTTTGATATTATGTTTAAGTGTGATAAATGATATTTTTCTTATTAAGTTTAAAGTATTAATTAAAAATTAGAAGAAAAATAAAATTATATGTCTAAAAACTAATAACGAAAGGGGGTATAACTTAAAAGAATTCAATAATTTTTTGCAGTGAGCATAATTTTAAGAAATACTCAAAAGATCCACACTAAAACAAAAGACAAAAGATATAAAGAATTTACGTGGTTCAACAGCATGACTATTCCACTAGATAGCAAAATAATATGAATGCAAAATTGCATAAAAATTGCATACACAGATTACAAGTGATTAAAATTAAACTATCCAAATTACGGGTCACAATCTAAACCTTGGTTTATAATTATTTGATTATCCTACTGTTGTATTGGTGGACATTTATTCGATGGTTAAAAATAAAAAATTATCCAATGATCTTATTTCAACAAATAAGTGTCTAAAAATTAGAGGTTAGAACTATCATGCAATCTAATATTAGTACAGTGACTAAGCAACAACATGCTTCAAAATTTAATTAGTTAAATTTAAGTTAATCTCTGACACGTGTATAATTTTCGAGTGCATTTGAATCATGCATCAAACTTTGCAAGTGTCAAATAACGCCATTCTAAGAATAGAAAGGGAATGGATTCGGTCAAGCCGACATAACACTGAACTCGTGAGGCTATGACATGGCGCCATTTAATTGGTCTAATATATGCTTGTCAAAGTGGGGTCCACAAGCGATCAGGCCGACAACTTTTGAGAAGTTGGTGACTACTCGCTGACAAGCTTTCTATAGGCCAATGAAATCGCGCCACGTCCTAACCAAACTTAGTTCGGTATCACCGCAAGCTGACAGTTGGCCCAAACCTTTTAAATCGTGCCACATCCTGACCCACTCATGCGGAGCGTGTTTCCTCTGGAAACGGATTGGCTACTCCCCCTGCCACCAGCCAATGGCTGGTGGTCGGTGCTCTGTGGACCCCACAATGGTGTATGTGTTCCATCCATGCCGTCCATCTATTTTTTTCAGATCATTTCATGGTACAAGACCAAAAATGAAGTATATTCCAATCTCAAGTGGACCATATTACAGGAAACAGTGTTTAATGAGCGTAGACCATTAAAAACCTTTTGGGGTCCATAAAAGTTTTGGATCAAGCTGATCTTTGTTTTTTCCCTTCATCTGGAAATTTATGACCTAATAAACAGATTGGATGTCAAATAAATAGTACTGTAGGCCTTAGTTGGATATTAATGGTGGATATCCTATATCACTATTGTTTTCATGTGGTGTTGATATGAATGAAACACATACATCATAGTGGAGCTACGTAGCACCGACCACCAGCCACGGGGCTGGTGGCAGGGGAGTAGCCAATCCGTTTCCGTTGCCTGAAACTGCAAAGGGCGCGGATTGGATACTGACAGGGTCAGTAGCGAAGTGACGTCACCAGGCTCTATGGACCCCACCATGATGCACGTGTTGTATCCATACCGTCCAACCATTTTTAAAGATCATTTTATCTCATTACAAAGAAAATAAGATAGATCTAAAGTTTAAGTGTACCCCACCATGGAAAATAGTAGGGACATTGACATCCACCGTTCAAAAATTCTTAGGGGCCGAGGTAGTTTCTGATGAAGCTGATATTTTTATTTTCACTTCAATCTATTTTTATGTTAACTTATGAATTGGATGGATCTCAAAAGTACATCACTGTGGGCCCTATAAATGTTTCAACGGTAGGTGTGACGGCTCCCACGGTTTTCTGTGGTGGGTCCACTTAAAATTTAATTTAGATCTATCTTATTCTCTTTGTAATGCCATAAAACAATCTTTAAAAATGGTTAGACAGTATGGATACGACACACGCACCATGGTGGGGTCCATAGAGCTTGCTAACGTCACTTCGATAGCGATTTGGCTACTGACCTTGTCAGTATCCAATCCGCGCCCGAGTGGAGAGATCATATACATCAATGGCTTTTACTACCATCCCCGAACCTTTTAAATGGTACATTAAGTAATGTAATATTGATCTAAACCGTTCATTCATTCATATGATTAGAACCAAGTTATGCAGCAAAAATTATGATAATCAGGTCATCCTAAGCTTTAGATTGATAGCATGAAAATGGACAGTAAAAATTAATTAGAGAAACAAAATTGGATCAATAACATGAAAATGGACAGTCAAGATTAACCAGAGAAACAAAATAGGGATAATCGTTATTTTGGAGTAGATCTTACTTTGTATTTCTTATGATGTTAAAGTAATACTTTGATTTGATGTGTCGAACCATGTAATTTATGACTCATAAATAATGGACGGATGAAAAAATTTGGCCCCATTCAAAGGGTTAAGATCATATGATCAGCAGTTGCATGAATGAATGAACGGTTGAGATCTACGATAGGTCACCTATGTGTGGTTTGAAAAGTTTTGGAAACGTATCCCACGAAGGTGTGGGACACGTGAGAAGAACACATGACTGCCGGTGGTCATGTGGGGCCTGATAAATGGGTGACTTGGATAATTTCGTTAGGGCTTGCTACGGTGGGGCCCACATAAGCCTTGGATTGGATTGATCTTCAATATCCATAGTGAAAATGTGCTAGCTCCGATGGACATTCTCCCAACGTGAGGCTCATATAGCCAATGGCGGATGCGAATTGCGTAATACCCAGCCCGGCTCTTGCCACAAAGGGTCAGTTCCGTAGCAGGCCCACTGTGATGTAGGGCTGTACAGGAGTCAAGCTAGCTCAAAAAGCTAGCCGGAGTCAGCTCGACTCAGTTCGGATTGACTCAGCTTGAAAGGCTGACTCAAGGCAAGTCAAGCTTGTTTACTAAAGCTCGAGTTGAGTTCAAGCCAAGTTCGACCATGGTGTTTATTTCAACTCAACTTGACTTGAAGCTCGAGCTCGACTCAACTTGAGTAATATATTTTAATAATATATATTATATATTATATTAATATCAAATATATACAATATATATATATATATATATATATATATATATATTTAAGTTTTAAAAAAAAAGAAGTGAAAACTTAAAAGTTTTTACTAAAAAATTCTACCCGGCCTTACCTGTCCCCATTCCCTCTTTTTCTTTCCTTTACCCTGCTGAGATAAATGCAACTCAACTTGAGATAAACTCGACTCTCAAGTTATTTTAAAGGTATGAGCACAAAAATAAGGCAATTCGGCATTCAAGTAGACCACACTAAATAATAAGCTTTTTTTTTTTTTTTTTTCTTTTTTTGAGTTTGCTTGTTAGTACACACACTCCATGTTAGCCAACCCCACTAGGGATCGATACCAAGACGTGTTGAAACGAGGTATCTCCATTCAGTCTGCCAGTTGAGCTATGGAACTGGCTGTACACTAAATAATAAGCTTGGGTTTTATTAAAATGATATATCACAGTGGGCCCACCCACAAAACTTCCTGTCTGGGCTAAAGACTACGCAATCCGTGTCCGTCGTAGGTAACCCCCCCTTAGTGAATGATAGGGATTGCTTGTGGACGCCGATTGCGTCCTACCCTGCGTCTCTAGCCACAAACGGGCAGTTCTGTTGGTAGACCCACTGTGATATATCTGTTTATCCACGCTGTCCATTCCTTCTCTAATATCATTTTCAGGTATGTACATAAAAATGAGGTAAATCCAAAGTTAAAGTTGACCACACCAAATAATAAGCTTGGGTTGTATTAAATGCATTAAGCACTTATAAATGCAAGAGTTATCTATGGTGTGGTCCATTTGAGGGTTGGATCTACTTCATTTTTGTGCTCATATCTTGTAAAATGATGCGAGAAAAGAGATGGACAGCATAGATAAACAGATACGTGGGCCCGCCCACAAAACTGTTCGTTTGTGGCTAGAGACAGGGCGGGGTAGGATGCAATCCGTATCCATTGCTTCCAGCACTGTGGGCCCGCCGTGATTTATGTGTTATATCCATGCTGTTCATCTGTTTCACCCGCTTATTAGGAACCCAAACATAAGGCAGATCTAAATCCCAAGTGGACCATACAACAGGAAACAGTGGGACAAAGGGGGAGAAAATCTGGGCAGACTATTCACTGACGTGGATAGAGATCTTCATGTGGATAAGATCCAACCCGTCCATCAGATCCGACCCTGTCTTTTGACAAGGACCTAAAAAATCAGTCCGATTCAATGCTTAGGTGGGGTATGTCCTATGAAACAGTTGAAATGCGAAGTTCAACCGTTAAGATCGTCCAAAATGTACGTAGGGTCTACCATGGTGTGCATATGCCATCCAATCCATTAATCTGACGCGCCACACCGAGCTCAATAGATTCACTGAAAGTCAAGAAATTTAAATAATTACGTAAACCACACCATGTGAATCTAAGTTCTGGGAATTATTTTGCATAGTTCCTATGGTGTGGGCCACTTATGTCTTTAGATTAGACTGATTCTAGGAACCATAGTACAAATGTTCTGACACACCTGATGGACGGCATGGATCTGATGTACATTCTCATCAAAGAACGCAGATTATGTGGGATTGTGGGTGCAGCCCTGAAGGTGGGGCCCACCTCAATATATTTGTTGTATATCAATACCATTCATTCGTTTTCTAGCTCATTTTAGGGCATGGTCCCAATATCGAAGCAGATGCAAATCTCAGGTGGACCACACCACAGTAGTAGACGTGGTCATTGAACGCCCACCATTGAAAACTTCCCAGGGTCCACCATAATTTCCATCCAACCTGTTGATTAGGTCACACAGACATTGGATGATCTTAATACAAAACTTTTGTGGCCTCGAGGAGTTTGTAATGGTGGGAATTTAATCCCTCTTGTGTGGTCCAACTGAGACTTGTATCTACTTCATTTTTGAGACCATGCCCTAAAATCATCTGGAAAAACTGATGGACGGAGTAGATATACAACACATATATCAAGATAGCCCCAGGCCAGGGCCTCACCTAGCTGGCTGGATCCGGGTCGCATCTAATCCGCATTCCTCCGCGATTAGGCCACTCCTGGGTAACAGCTGAGTCCCTTACCGTGGAGCCCACATAATATTTGTGTTGTATATCCCGGCCGTCCATTCCTTTTTTCAGGTCATTTAGGGCATGGACCCAAAGATGAAGAGATATAATCTCAAGCGGACGACAGCACACGAAAACAATGGTCTTGAACACACACAATTAAAAACTTCCTAGGGTCCACCATAATATTTATTTACCATCCAACCCGTTCACACGGTCAAAAAGATCTGCATGAAGGGACAATATAAATATGAACTTGATCCAAAACTTCTGTGGCCCACAAAAAAGTTTTTAATGGTCAATCAACTCTATTTCTTCTGGTGGTCCACCTGAGATTTGGATCTACTTCATTTTTAAGCCCATGCCTTAAAATAAACTATTAAAACAGATGAACAGCATGGATATATAACACATACATCAAGGTGGGCCCCACGGTTAGGGACTCATCCACTAGGATGAGACTCACCTAATCCGTGCCCGTCTTCAAGCCGTGGGTATGACTACGTTGTCAGGCCAGCCGAGTCCATTTTGTTTTTCTTTACATTTTTAAGGGTGCAGATAACAACAACAACAACAACACTTTTATGGAAAACGCCCATATTTAAAATTCGTGGTGAGTGAATATTTTAGGCAAATGCTAATAAATGTGCTCCGCGCTCGAGTTAAAATACAAGTGAACACCCACAATGAACTTTCGTTGCGTGTGAGTGACACATGAGTTTCCACACCAGACTGTTCCCTAATAATAATACCGCAGACAGTTCATTAGGTCCAACGCACATCACATGTGCTATCGTGCAAACATCACATACATCTGACAAATGCTAACCAATTGATGAACGGCCTTTAAAATTATTAACGTTTTGATTTATGTATTTGTTAGGGTCGATCATGGATTTCTTATCAATTTAAAAGTTTTTATAATATAAACAAAATAACCCTTCCACCGAGTAAATGACTTTAACGTACCCTTTGTTAAGAAAAATTAAAATCTAAATATATAAAATTTTATAATTTTTCTTTGATTTTTTTATTAATATGTTTTGTCTCACATCGAATAGGAAAATGACTTTAAAGCTTTTATATAAATTCTTTTCTTAATAATTTTATTAGAAATCAAGAGAATACAATAGGGCGTGCACTACACCGCACATATCTACCGACATGTTAGTGTCTACCACGCGGACGTCGTAGGGCTTAGGTTGCCTCTATTGTTTCTTCTTTTTTAAAATTACGATTTAAAATACACACAAGATAAAACATTTTCTATCTCCCCTCTCAGTTCTTTTGTTCTTCTTTCCACATGGCAAAATGATCAGAAAGCCAACTCAAGCTTCAACTGGCTTTATATAAAGGAGGACTCCTCAAATCAAGCACAAGATCCATCTTAGCCTGATTATTAGGCTAAACATCTGGATGTAACAGGTAGAAATTTTCTGTGACAGCTAGGCAAATCATGAGTCAAAGTTTTGTAACAGTTAGGCTTATTTTTAGCTTTCCTTCTTAGAATAGATTCTGTATACCTGTATATATTTCCATTCAAACAATTGTAAAAAACACATTCTTCCAAGATAGCAATAAGAAATTCAGTGTCAATATTTTCAATCTTCATTGTGCCTTCACTTGATTCTGGTCTTCTATCATTGAGGAGAGTTGTTGTATTCCAAAGACAAATGTGCTAAGATGCGGTGCATAGACAATCTGATGCTTCTGGAGACAGATCTGTCTTTAAGACGCCATTTTCAATTTTATCTTGATCTCCATTTTTTTTAATCCTATATTTTAAAACAACACTTTTCATGTATGTTGGACATCCCACATTTTAAATAGTT
Organism: Magnolia officinalis; assembly: GCA_021015155.1. Lineage (NCBI taxonomy): Eukaryota > Viridiplantae > Streptophyta > Magnoliopsida > Magnoliales > Magnoliaceae > Magnolia > Magnolia officinalis. The sequence continues at coordinate 57,607,777 of JAJHSJ010000011.1, forward strand.
TGTCTACATCATGAGGATTGCCTTTTGCAAAATTTAGCCACATCTACTCTTCAAGAGGCCAACATCTATATATTATTATTTATTAGTGAATAGAAATTGTTTTTAATGGTATGCTCACCGATGAGTCCATGGGACTGATGTTTGCAAAAATGTGTTTTTATGGTCGTAGAGATGTATTAAAATGGTAAAATGTTGCATGCACACAATATAAGTACATTGTTCCCTAGTTGGACTAAGAATTGTGGTCCAACCAGTTAGATTGGAGACCTATACATATGAATAAGATAAATGCTCTGATGCTTGTAAGCATTATAAGTAATAGTGCTCTTAGTTGCATCGGCTAGCTTGGATAGTCCGATTGATTTATGTAAACTGTTCATTTACATGTGTACACTTAAACAAGTTGCACTAATAATATGATCATGTTTACACTCAATCTAACTGTGCTAGATCTAACAGCTAGTAAATCAACACGTGGTGGCACCACTGTACGGAAGATCAAAACGAATTCCTCATAGCCGCTGCGAGCTGTAGAAGAAGATCATGAAGCATAAGGAACATTGCTGCCACGAGACACATGTCACTGTGCCTCAAGAAAAGCTATTATAGGACACATGGCGATACGAGAAGGACCATGCACTCTGTAGTGGCATATAAAAGAAGTCATTGTAGCTATTTTAACTGGCAATGATGATTGTCATGACACATAGCAAAAGTATAGTAGTATACATGTGAAGCCATAAGCAAAGAGTTCTAATATACATGATTATGTAAGGAATTGAGATTGCCTAAATGCATCCGGAAGCAAGTTGATTACTGAAAATTACAATAACATCTATTAATATAGAAATTTGATCGGTTACACTTGCTTAATGATTTGGCGATTGTAGGCAATTCATGTCCTCAAATTGATTATGGTCCGATTACATATCCTGAAATGATTACGGTTCGATTATAGATCTTGGGAACAATTATGGTCTAATTACCGGTCCTAGAGAGAATTACGGTTTAGTTATCAGTCCTGAAAATACTTACGATTCAGTTATTAGTGTCAGGAGTTGTTACAATCTAGTTATAAGTCCCGAGAATGATTATGGTCCACTTATAAGTCTTGAAAATGATTACAGATCGATTATAAATCTTGAAAACGATTACAGTTCAATTTTAGATCTCAGAAACAATTATGGTTCAATTATGTCTTGAGAATGGTGACAATCTGGTTATGGGTCTCGGGAATGATTATAGTCCAATTAGAGTACCCGAGAACGATTACAATCATATTATAGGTCACGGGAACGATTACGGTCCAAGTCTTCTTGCCATGAGCAGAAAATCATTTTCAGCAAACATCTCACTACAAGCATATTTTTATTAGTTATCATTTCCTTTTCTGTTCATTATTTACTTTTCTAGCTAAGTATGATTAAAACTCATTAATTTTATTGGTCAACTTCAACTTAGTTTTATTTTTAGTTATATTTTTTATTGTTGAATGGTGTAAATAAACTACATACTTAAAAATAAAGTCTTTGATCAAAAGACTAAAAAAACTTATTAGAAGGACGAATCATTCCCTTTACAAATCACTTGATTCTGTGTAATTAGTGGTCGAATAGTCAGGTAAATCATCACAGATCTAGTTCAAATCGACTATTTCGATACCTAGGATCATAAGGTGTTCAATTTGAGTTAAGTAACTATTTACTCTACCACGCCCTATCACATACACACATGCATAATAGATGCAACCAATTTCGAAACCAATAAATCCAATCCTTTCCTAAATTTGCCCTTTTTCTATAGCCATCCATCTCGGCATAGTTACGATTGCCTAACAAAAGTGATTCTTTAGAACCACAAGCAATCCATGATGGCCCTAAAATAATAGGTGGATCAAATTATTGATGGGACCTATTTTTATATAAACAATCTTGATCGTTCGTATTAAAGATCATCAATCGAATAGTTGATATTTGTCAAATCAGTGTGATGTTTGCATGGTAGACTCCATGAAGTGTATGATGTTCCTAATAAACTGGACTGTAATGCAACTAGGAGCACTACACAGGTGGGCTCCACTAGATAAAAGGTCCTGATTCTAGTGTGACTGTGGGCCCCACTTGATGAGTGACCTAAATCTTGTCCACATATGAAACATTGACATCTTTGCCCCCAGGCCCACCTTCCACCACATCACATACATACATGGCACATAGGCTTGGGGAGGGGACAGTAGTGGAATTTGCATTGATGGTAGTTTTTACTTAAAACAAAAGGGAATAAGATGCATGCACGTGAATTTAAAATGCCACGCGCGCATACCTCACCTTATCTTTGGTACATCATGCATGCATACTCCAAAAATAGGATGTATTGAAGGGTTTTGCTAAGCCAACACGCGTGTGCAATGAAGCTCATGTACACGTTACACATGTGCGAGCATGACACAACAGGTCCAGGATCTAAACATCCGTGCATCGGAACGGCAGCATTATATTGATGGCCTTGCTGAAAAATTAGGTTGATCTACAGGTCAGGTGGGCCTTGGGAAACAAATGTACGGCTCAAAAAAACTTGTCTGAAGTTCCTAACCGTTCATCTGTTTCTAAGATTTGGGGCCCACATGATGATTTGATGGGATTTTTTCATTAGTAAAACATGTAAAAGGTCGGACCAACCTGATGGATGGATTAGATCTCACACCTGTGTACCATGTTGGAACATGTGTGCGTGTTAGGAGCATTTATTGTACACACGTGTGCTCATAGCAAAGGTCATGCGGGAGGTGTATACGAGTGGAACCGAGTCAAGCTTGGCATGGCTCTGCCAGCAGCTAACCCTAGCTCGAACATGGCTCGGCTCAAATCCTTGAGCCTGTTTGGCCAGCTCAGATTGGTTTGAACAGTAGCTAGGCCCATTTCAAGCCAAGTTCGATCCCGTGCAATATTTGTCCAAACGCGTGCGATGCATCTACAATTTTTCATAAAATGCAAAACAATAACAACACTTTACAGTTATTTTATCAAACACCTAACAAGTAATATCGAAATCAAACACTTGGTATACCCATTCCTTCCTTGCCAACACTTCACTAAGTTATTTCATCAAATACTTGGCAAGCAGCATCCGTCTTAAAATAGCTGAGTCGCCAAGCTGATTCCATCCGAGTTGGTTCAAGTTGAGGTTCGGTCCAAGTCGGGTCAAGATCGAGCAAGATTGAACTCGATTCAAAAATATTTTGAGCTGTAAAAATCAGTTCAACTTGGTATGAATCCAATTTTGAGCCGAGGTGAGTCAAACTTTTTCGAGTCGAGTCGAGCCAACTCAAACTCATGTACGGCTCTAGTCACGATTCGATACTCTAGCAGTTGGATCTGAATTTTTTTTCAATCATCTTGATTGTTTATTTGATATAGCTCTCACTTGATGGGAGATGAGAGAAAGAACTCTTGGATTAATTATTTCAAACCTTTGATTATACAAAGGTTATGCTGACCGTTCATGTTCAAAAGCAAAAAGAGCCAAAATATCAAAGGGCTGAAATAATCCAACTAATTTTTTTTATTTTTTTTTCCAACCATGAAAGTGAGATTCATCGTCTAAACGGTTCGGATCGTTGAAAGATGACCCAAAATCAAAGGCTAATATGGCAACGTATGGTATTGTAATACACTGGGATGTATTCAAGCACCCTTGTGCCTCGGAGTACACGTGGATGCTAAATTTAAGAATAGATAGCCATATGGTAGTTTACCACCACTTTAGGAATGTAGATCAGGGGTGACTCGTCCACCTGGACCTCTCCAAATGTAGCACGTGTAGACTGTCAAGACCATCCAAATTTTGGTGTAGATTATGGACGGAGCAGATCTATAAAATGAAACAGATCAAGACATCCAAAGCATAAATCAATTACTATCACATAGATGATTAGCGAGTAGTTCGATTTCCAATGGAGAAAATCAGATAGTTATTGTCTTCTCAATTCTTTCGTTATGGTCCATCTGGAATTGGATCATCAGTTTGAATGGTCTGGATTGCAATATGACCATGACATGAGTACGGATGAAAAAGTCACCACTATTTAAAAAATGGTTGTCATAGGAGTCTTTAACTCGATATATTTCATTTGCGAAACTGAAACACCATAGCTACAGGGTACTTTCGTCGCGTTTTCGGTGGATCCGTGTGGGGCCAATGTAATTTATGTGCCTTACATCTACACCGTCCATCCATTCTGACATTTCATTTGAGGGCATGTCCCAAAAATGAAGCAGATCCAAATCTTAGGTGGACCACACATATGAAACGGTTGTAATTGAATCCTAGCCGTTAAAAACTTCATGAGGACTACCTGAATGTTTATTTGCCATCCAACCTGCTGATAAGCCCACAAAGACTTAGATGAAGAGACCACACAAATATCAACAACTTTTGTAAACCACTGGAAGTTTTTAATAGTCAATTACCTCTATTTATTGTACTATGGTCCACCTTAGATTTGGATCTGCTTCATTTTTATAGTCCTAAAATGAGTTTTAAATTGAATGAATAGCATGGATATAATGCACATATATCAAGGTGGACCCCATAGTCAGAGATACACCCACCTTGACTCAATCCACCAATCCAAACTTGGACTCAACCCCAAAAGTCAAGTTTTACGCCCCACTAGGGCTGAAACTCGGGCGGGTTGGGTCGGGTTGGTGCTCAACCCTAGCCCAACCCAAGGTTCTTGGACCTCAACCCTAACCCAACTCAACCCAACCTTGGTTTGGGAATTCTCAACCCAAGCCTAACCCAAGCGAGTTCGGTTGGGTTGGTCAAGTTGATCAGGTGGATACATGCTAATATTTTAATGATTGCATTAGTTTATTATATTTCAATACATATCTTATTTTTATATCTATGATTTTATTAATTATATATATAATTCTAAACAAACAATCTAAAATATAGGACAACTACTCGTTTAAAAGTCATGTTGTATAGCACACAATCTATTTGGTAGAGAGAAATCGAGCATATCTTATTAGCTTGAGTCATCGGAAATTATGTGGACCAATGAGACCCGACAACACTGGAATTTCCTATGTCTTCAACACATATGATCCATACTCAATTATAATTTATAAGTAACTTATATATTAATCGGGTTCGAGTTGGGTCAGGTTGGGTCGGGCAACCCAAGACCTCAACTCGAGCCCGACCCAAGTTTTATCGGGTTGGTGTTTGTATAGCTCAAGCCTGAGATCGGACTCGATACATCCTGCCCAAGCCCAACCCAATGTCAGGTCGGTCATGGGTCAATCAAGTTCAACCCACCCAACTCAGCCCTACGCCCCACCCATTCCTATATGAGTTAAGTTCCGGTTATATTTTGTCAAAATCCGATGTTAAAGGGGTTGGATTGAATTTGTTAAGTTAGACCATTGTCATAAATATAGTTTTTCCTACCTTTGCCTCCTCACCAAAAGCATGTTACAAAGATTAAAAATTTTAAACTTAGTTATGATGGTTGTAATTTAGTCATGATAAATATGTTTTTATATTAATTACGAGTTTTAAATATGTTTTTGATATTTTTATAAAATATAATATTTTTATAATTTTAATTATTTTTTTATATTTTTTTAATTAAATAAGTAAAGTGAGTTGAGTTTGGACCAAACTATTTATAGATGAATTGAGTTGGGATTGAAATTTTTATTAAATGATTTGGATTAGGTTGGACCCATCATTGTTATGATCAGAACATAACCTAACTTGGACCCAACTTGACCTCACCCACTGCTACCCTAAATGAGCAACCACTCGTATGAGCAGTGCTAAGCTTAGCTGTTGCGCACCGGCCTTGCAAGGCTAGGGCTTGAGCCCCTAACTTGACCTAAGAGGCTGGCTCGGGGTTGAAATATAGGCTTAGTGTCTAGGTCAAGTCAGGTTTAGGGCTAATGATGAATGTCCTAGCTTGGCTTGATGGCTATTCCAATCATCAAGTGAGTCACTATTATACAAAAGATGATAATTTAAATACACCTTCATGTGGTTTTGCATTCTTAAGGCCTGTTTGTTTTTTCAATTACAGTTGTAATTGAGTACAAATGGATAATTATTACTTACTCATGTGATTTTCTATTTATGTTTGTAATAATGACTAAGCTTAGGGTGTTTGTTTTTCCTGTAAGTAACCAAGTAAGGTAGTTTTGCAATAGAAATTTGTAATAATTACAATTTTCTTTCCTTTGACTGTATTTGAATATTAATTCTTATGCTTAAAGTTGTGTTAACAAACACTTTCTAAAGATAATATTAGCTCATTTACTTGTAATTACGCTAGGAAAAGCGAAAACAACGAGTCCTTGTAAAAGAACTGTTGGATTCAGAATTAGGTTTTCATGAAGAAAACCATTTACGTGAATATATATAAATCTTGAATTTGAACTGTTTCAAACATTTTATCATTTTGCTTTCTTCATCGCTCGACCAAGCCTTATTAAGGCTAGAGCTAAATCCAATGCTAGGGCTTTTTCACCTGATTAATGCCAGAGCTGGCCCGTTTGCTTTTCCAATTACAACAGTAATTGAGTACAAATGGATAATGATTACTTATGTAATTTTCTATTGATGTCGATATAATTTGATTGTAATAATAACTAAGCTTAGGGTGTTTGTTTTCCATATGAATCACCAAGTAAGGTAGTTGTGCAATGGAAATTTGTAATAATAACAATTTTCTTTCCTTTGACTGTATTTGAGTATAGATTCTTATGCTGAAACTTGTGTTAACAAACACATTCTAAAGATAATAATAGCTCATTTACCTATAATTACATTAGAAAATGCAAAAAACGAATGGGTCATATAAAAGAACTTTTGGATTCAGAGTTAGATTTTAATGATCAAAACCATTTACATGAAGAAGAAAAAAAAAAAAAAAAATCTTGAATTCAAACTGTTTCAAACATTTCATCATTTTGCTTTTTACGTCTCTCCACCAAACCTTATTAAGGCTAGGGCCAGATCCAATGTCAGATCCTTTTTAGCCTAATTAAGGCCGGTGCTTCAGGGCCTGTTTGTTTTTCCAATTGCAGAGTACAAATGGATAATGATTACTTACGTAATTTTCTATTGATTTGATATAATTTTATTGTAATAATGAATGAGCTTAAGATGTTAGTTTTGTTTTCCTCTTGAATCACCAAGTAAGGCAGTTTTGCAATAGAAAATTTTAATAATAACAATTTCCTTTCCGTCAACTGTATTTGAATATTGATTCTTATGCTTAATTTTTGTGTTAATAAACACCTTTTAAAGATAATAAGGGCTCATTTACCGATAATTACAATACAAAATGGAAAAACAAACGAGATCATGTAAAAGAACTTTTGGATTTAGAGTTAGATTTTCATGATCAAAACCATTTATGTGAAAAATAAATAAATAAATCTTGAATTCAAACTGTTTCAAACATTTCATCATTTTGCTTTTTTCATTGCTGGGCTAAGCCTTATTAAGGCTAGGCTAGATCCCAGGGCCTTTTTAGCCAGATTAAGGCTTCAGGCTTTAGGGCATGTTTGTTTTTCATTAATTTTTTATTGATGTGGATGTAATTTTATTGTAATAATGACTGACCTTAGGGTGTTTGTTTTCCCACAAATTACGGAGTAAGGCAGTTTTGCAATAAAAATTTGTAATTATTACAATTTACTAATTTGAATATTGATTCTTATGCTTAAATTTTTATGTTAACAAGCGCCTTCTAAAGATAATAATGGCTCATTTACCCGTAATTACACTAGAAAAATGGAAAAACAAACGGATTGATGTACGTAAAAGAACTTTTGGATTCAGAGATAGGTTTTCATGTGAAAAAAAAAAATAAAATTCAAACATTTCATCATTTTGCTTTTTCATTGCTCAACTAAGCCTTATTAAGGCTAGGGCTAGATCCAATGTCAGGGCCTTTTTAGCCTGATTAAGGCTAGAGCTTTAGCCAAGGCCAGGGGTAACCATTTAGGGCCTGGCCCCACCCATACATGTTTTGGGGCAGAACACATAAAATATCCATGAATACAAAACACTTGATAGAGATGGATGTCATTCATGAGGTAAGACAGATTATGGATATATGCCAAAGACAGAAAGTAACCCGGGTCCAGCTTATCAGCTGTGTTGAGAAAAAAATGGGCAATTAAAGTAAACAGTCAACAGTCCAAATTCAATGGTTGGTGCATGGCATGTTCATAGTGTAGCCTACCTGACGAACGGTCTAGACTCTTGACACGTGTGCCATACTAACAGATTGAGACACGTGTTCCATTCTAACGGATTCAGGTGTCACAAACTACTAATAATAGACATGGGAGGCTGCCACCATTGACCCCAGGAGAAGACTGAAGAATAGTCTGCAGCACACGTGTGCAGGATCCTGTCCAGCCATCAACAAGGGGCACCGTGTGGATGCCCTGACCCAAAAATCAGACAAGCTCACTCATTAGATGGGCCACATTACTTTTCTTGTACAAGCGTGGCTAATTTAATAACTTTATTGATTTTTAAGGCCAGGGCATGTTCATGATGGACCCACCTGGCGAATGGCCCAGACCCCTCACGTGTGTCATGTGTGCTGCAAATTACAACATTTCTCCATTAGCTAACTTCATATGTAAAATGTAACTGGAGTTTTGAGAGGTTTGCTAACCCACGTGCAGGTGTAGCTCAGGTAGCCCATTTGGGTCCCTACTCGTGGGTCGATAGTAGAGTCTGTGAGTTTCAACACAGAGATCTGAGATCATGAGATCTGGGACGCGGATTAACTGCTGACAGGTTGAGTAGGGAGACTCGACGTCACCAAGTTGTGGGCCCACCATGATGTATGTTTTGTATCCACACCGTTCATCCATTTGGAGATCATTTTAGGACATGATCCAAAGAATGAGTCAAATCCATTTGGAGATATCATTTTAGGATCATGCCCTAAAATGCTCTCTCCAAATGTATTGACGGTGTGGATACAATACATACATCGTGGTGGGCCCCACATAACTTGGTGACATCACTTTAATAGCAAACCTGTGACTCAACCTGTCAGTAGCTAATCCGTGTCCTGAGAGATCTAAGATCATTGGTTCAAGTACCCATGCGAGGTGTTTGTGTAAATAAATAAAGCATAAGCCATAGATCACCACACGAGAATATTAATCTCCCAAATTCTAGTGCAAAGATGAATGGCATATAGGGATGGACCACGTTCAGCTGAGAATCATCCAACGATGGACTGATAGGATCTTCCGATATAGAAAATGGATACGGGCAAGGTACATCCATGGATGGATGGAACGGAATGACGGTCCCCATGTCCCAATTCTCAGGTGGCATTCCCACGTTTCAGACAATCATCTGATTTTCTTCCTACTTGGGGAGATTCTCTCCAATCTTTTTACCAAAAAAGAAGAGAGGAATGGTTCTTTTCATCATTTCAACAAACAATATTCATTTGTCCACTACCTGACCATGGTAGGGCATATGGGAAGGACCGTCGGTTTAAAAGCCTAGCCATGTGGGGCACCTTCTTGGACGTATCCTCATTCAAGTGAAAAATATATATATACATTTCAGAACCTCTGACATTTAGGGCGTGTTTGGATTCACGTATAGTATTGTATTGCGATGTAATACAATACAACGCGTATACTCCTGTCATTGTACATTGTATTCATGGGTATTATACAATACAATGCGTATACTCCTGTCATTGTACATTGTATTCATAGGTATTATCATAGATCAGTACGATGTTTGGTATGGAGTGACCCTGGATATCCGTTCAGGGGATATCCCCAATGCAATGTTTGTGAGAGTAGGGCCCATGTGCTCGTGATCCAGACCATCTATCCGATTTTGTCACACAGTATATGGAACATGACCCAAAGATCTCCTTATTCGAACAATCCTACCCACTTCAGCTGTCCTGTAAATGGACGGTGAAGAAAAGAAAGTTCCCGCAACAGTCCACATTCAGCAAGATTAGATGGCTACGATTTTCAATCTCACCCGTTTTTATGTAGAACGGTCCATTGACCATGGGGCATGTCAGAAAAAAGGACAGGATCATCAAATCGTGCGCCCCACCTGTGTATAAAGTGAGATATACACACACATGGTCCGTCCCATTTGTGGACCCCACTTGGGTACTTGGCCCGTGCATCCATGTCAGCTCGTGTTTTGTTTCGTGCATTGTTTTATGTATTTCCAGAAATGATCACATACAATTTTGTGCGTTCACTTTAGCATACGACGATTTTATGTTCCTCTTATGTGTAGCTTCAACCAAAAATCCCAACCGTTGAAAGGTGGAACATACGATACAGATCACCTGAAATGAAAATCAGAACGATCCACTTATCAGGTGAGCCAAACACATGCATTGTTTCAAATCATCAGTTTTCCATTTATTTCAATGGAGTCGACCACCTGATAAATGACTGGTCCTGATTTTTTATCCAGGTGGTCTTCATAGTACGATCCACTTTTTTGACGGCTAGGATTTTCTGCTGAAGGGATAGATCAGCGGAAATAAAAACATAGGATGTTAAATGAATATACAAATCTCTTTTAAAATGATGAAATAGATCACATGCACTGCCCCGATTTGAGAAGACGTAAGAGCAGTGACGCGTGCCCATCCGTTTCTGTTCTGAGACGTACTAAGGGCTGTGAGTGTATATCAGATTTCAAATCCGATTCAAACATACGTTATTGTAATATTTTAAAATAAAACAATACTATACGTTCTGGGCCTGCGATCCAAACACGCCCTTAGCTTTCCATAAGTGGGCCTTGAAAAATATCCAGGCTAATGGTTTATTGACAACCCCACGCCACCCCATTCCACCGTGGATGGACTAAGGTGCCTTGAAAAATATCCCTAGTATCGCAGATCCCAGCAGCTGATTTCGGATTTTATTAAAGTTGAATGCAGACCCTCACATTTCTCTTCTCTAACCATCTATTTGCAGCGGGGACAGCTGAAATGATCGGATGGCTCAACGGTGGAGATTTTTGGGTCTATGTGACATAAGTTTCTCCATCCAACATATGTTTCAGGGTGACCGACCTGCTTAATTCTCCAGTGAAACCACGCCGACCAGCTAGCCGAGTCAACTCAGAACTGGGTGGGTTACGTTGCGCTCTAGGAAGAAAACAGAGAAGGCACCTGTCTAATGACCCTACAATGCCACCCACACACACAACAACCAGCAGACCACTTACCTAAAACTCATCAATAAGCAGACGTATGTACAATATGTCATCTTGCATGCACTGATTAGGGCTGTCAACAAGCCGGACCATGGGCTTTTAAGCTGGGCAGGTGCTTGGGCTGGATTACAAAAACGCATCGGTCATGAGCCAGGCCCAGCTGGTCATGGCCACAAACTGTTGTATGGGCTGAACGTTGCTTTTTTTCCCCCCTCTTGGAAATGGGTTAGGCTTGGGCTAGCAACATGAAGCCGGACCGGCCTGGTTTGGTCCGTTGACAGCCCCAGAACTGATGTATGCATATAGTTCAGGTACAGTCTGTAAAGAAGCCTAGAGTAATTTTTTACAAGTTTCTACATTATCTACAACGCAAGGCCAGTAACAGTTTTTTTTTTTTTTTTAAAGGTTATTATTCCAAGGAGTGCTATCAATTTTATTTTATTTTTTCTGCTATAGCTGTGAACTACAGTCAGTCATTGGCTACCAAGGCATCCCCTAAAGTAGAATTCTCCAATTTTCTGACTACTAACCTTTTATTGGGAGCAAGGTCTTTGGCCAACGGAGAAATTTCAACATCGACAATGATTGAATCCTCTTCCTTGAAATCTCCCCTCAACACGCCTAGAGCAATCTCATTTTCGACCATCTGCTGGATCACCCTCTTAACTGGCCTCGCCCCAAAATTTGGGTCAAAGCCCAACGTCCCTAGTAGATTTACAGCTTCCTTTGTGAAGTGGAGATCGATCTTCTTTTGTTTGAGCCTGTCCTTTAGACGGTTCAGCTGCAACAGAGAATTCAACCATCGATTAGCGAAGTTATGCAATATACCGCATGGAGATTGCTCTTCACATACAAGACAATGCACAATCTAAAAAATTGGCCTCCACTGTTAGAGATCATGCAGGTGAATGTTGTCCTGTTGCAATATTTACCCTTCATGAATAACCAAATGCTCTCTCCAATTCATTTTCCTTCCCTCTTCACAAAATCAAACACACAAGCATAGGAAGATCTCAAACATGACATGCTGAACACGACATGGGTATGAATGATCTGGGCCCTTCATTAGTTAGGGCACACTATGAACAGGCCATATACCATAAATCAGAGTATGTAGCTGATCAAGAGAGACATGTACATTGAATTTGAACTGTTGCACTTGCTTTCTAACCGTTCGTTTTTCTCATGCAAGTGAGACTTGCCTATTAGAGGATCAGCATATATTCTTTGGGCCAGGCCATGTTTACAGTGTCTACTACCTGATCAACGGCCCTAATCTTTGAATTGCAACAGTTATGATGATTGACTTGCAACCAGTAATATATTAAGAAAAACCAAAATCATGAAATTCTCATGACCCCTGGTGTGTGTCTGTGTGTGTGTGTGTGTGTGTGAAATAATTGCGGAGTTATAATGAATTAATGATTGAATTACACCCAATCATATGCCAAGAAAACTGAAATCATGAAATGTGCTTAATCTACCGGAGAAACAGGCTGACTACACATGAAGCTCATGAATTTATAAATGCATTGAATTACTATCAGCAATACAACAACCAAACCAAAAAGAGTGAAATACCAGAATTCTCTTTTGCAGGAGAGACTACTTACCTGTATCTCAACAATGTGGTTGATCTCTTTGATGTCCAGTGGCTGAAAAACGATGTATTCGTCAATGCGATTCATGAACTCTGGGCGGAATGTTTGTCTAGCCAACTCAATAACCTGCCTTTTCATCAGATCATAGACCGCATCTTTCGTACCCTGTGTGTTTTGGAGAGTTTCTAGGATATAATGCGATCCTATGTTGGATGTCATTATGATGACACAATTTGTAAAACTGATTGTTCTTCCCTGTGAATCGGTTATCCTTCCGTCATCCAACAGCTGCAATAGAATGTTGAAAACATCATGATGGGCCTTCTCTATTTCATCAAAAAGGACAACTGAATAAGGCCTTCGGCGAATAACTTCCGTCAGCTGGCCCCCTTCTTCATAGCCAACATAACCAGGCGGAGCACCGACCAAGCGGGAAACTGCATGCTTTTCCATGTACTCAGTCATGTCAATCCTTACAAGTGCATTTTCCGTGTTGAAAAGGTAGCCTGCAAGTGCTTTCGCAAGCTCTGTCTTACCAACACCCGTGGGGCCCATGAACATAAAGCTTGCTATAGGGCGGTTCGGGTCTGATAGACCCGCCCTCGAACGGCGGATCGCATCCGCCACTGATTTGACTGCTATATCCTGGCCGACAACCCTCTTGTGAAGGACATCTTCCAGCATAACCAGCTTGTCCCGCTCTGACTGCTGCAAGTTTGATAATGGTATACCGGTCCACTTGCTGACTATTTCTGCAATATCGATGTCTGTGACCTCTTCCCGAAGCATTGATTTGCCAGACTTACGGAATTCAGCAAGGTTGTTCTCAGCTTCTTCTAGCTGTCGCTGAAGAGACATCAGCGTCCCATACTTGAGCTCCGCAGCACGATTCAAGTCATATTCGCGTTCCGCGGCTTCCATCTCCAAGTTGACTCTATCAATCTATATGAGGAAATTCAATAAATAAATTAGTCTGGAAATTAATAAAAAGAGCCCAGCTGAGTGCACTTTCCAAGGACCACCAGCTCTCAAGTACCAACATTGCACACTTGTCAATATCCAAACTGTAGGCTCTACAGTGTAGATGCCCCGGATCAAAAAATCAGGCTGATCAGGCTACGAGCACATGGAGAAAAGAAATGGACAATTCAAGTAACTTGCAGAATGAGACCACATTCGACATACAAATGTGGCTCAACAGATGAACAGATTGGCTTGATTTCTGGCTGGGGGTCTACACATGGTGGGCCCACCTTAGGAGTAGCAGCTTGGATCTTGCATGTGCGCCAAATCTTACATGTTAGCTGTGAATTCTTTGGAAGCACACTTGGGTGAATATTTCTTTTATTTTGATGGAATATACATCAAGCTGCAAGAAGAAACCTCTTCTTTAATTTGTCGAATTCGAGTCATGAGAGCCTTCTCACGCTCCCATTGTTCTGTAAGATCTTTCTGCTTTTGTTTAAGCAATGCCAGATCAGCTTCCAGCTTGCTTAAACGTTCTTTCGATGCTTTATCCGTGTCATTCTTTAAGGACAATTTCTCCATCTCTAACTTTAGCACTGCTCTATCTATCTCATCCAACTCAGTGGGCTTAGATGTGATCTCCATTTTCAGCTTTGCGGCCGCTTCATCAACAAGGTCGATGGCTGCAACCAAACAATGATCATGTTACAACCAATCATCATCATCATAGCCTTATTCCAAGTAATTGGGGTCAGCTACGTGAATCCTTTTATGCCATTCCACTCTATCAGGGGCCATAACTTCAGTTAGACCAAACAACTGATGGTAGATATTCATTTACTTGAATTTCTAGTTCTAGGCCATAAAGGGTTCTGCATAATTATGGTCGACAATCATGTAACACTTTTTTGATTCAGCAAAAGATTGAAGAGAAATTATAAGGTCCAGATGCATAAGAACGTGAATGGAGCCCTCATGTGCCCAGTTTGCAAAAGCAGGGCCTGTGGCAGTGATCCAGACGATGGATCCCATGAGCCCTGCTGTGGTTGGGAAACCCAAAATCTTCAAGATGGGAAGATCCTAGCAATTCAATCTTTGGCCTTTCTGACATTTGCTGTATTCTCTCTTAACTGTCTATTTTAGACCAGTGATCAAGGGTTAAAATCTTCCAATCTAGGAGATTCTATTCGGGCATCCCCTTTTGTCAGTGTCCCATCGGATCATCAACATTCTGGACCACTGGAAAATCGTACATATTTGCAGAGACTGGCACATCAGGACTTAACCGAATGCAATAGTTCCCTTTAATTCCTCAAGATAAAAACTTGAAATATGATCATAAACTTGTACCTTTGTCAGGCAAAAATCGCTCTGTGATGTACCGATCTGCGAGAACTGCAGCTGCAACTAGAGCACTGTCTGATATTTTGACACCATGATGCAGTTCGTAACGTTCCCGCAACCCGCGAAGGATGGAAATGGTGTCTTCTACAGATGGCTGAGCGCAGTACACCTGCTGAAATCTACGCTCTAAAGCAGGGTCCTTCTCAATATATTTCCTATATTCATTTAGTGTTGTTGCTCCAATGCAACGGAGCTCCCCTCTGCCCAGCATTGGTTTCAACAAATTGCCAGCATCCATTGCTCCACTCGTAGCCCCTACATCCATTATCAACAAAGAAAATACCATGACCAAAAAACAGTTGCATGTAAAAGTAGAAGAACACATGGTAACCAGCTATAAGTTACACACACACGATAGCCAAAACGGAAAATTCATTTAAAGCACACAAACACCACAAGCTTGGAGATGAAGATCAATATTCAATGATTCTCTAAAAGAAATAGGTAATCAAAAGTTTACTCTGGTAGACAGCTAGATTATAATGAGGGTGACTCACAAATAGGTGTAAAGCTGGTGTTTCAAAGCAATTTCAGATTGTAAAATTGCAAGAGTGCTGAGATGATGATTGTTGTACTTTTTTTATTTTCCAGAAAAATATAATCATATTAGAAAATATAAAAAGGGGATATGATCAAATTGTCTATGTTCTATCGTACCACATCAAGATGTGTGCAAAATATCAACATAATAACACCACATTTTCGGTTGTCATTTAGAAACTGAAAATAAACATCTTTCTGGGCTTCAAACTTCCAAGTTCCAATTTTTAAAGCCAAAGACCCAAATGAATCACTCAAATCTCAATCAAAATGTCAGTTGTGTCGACATTCATCTCCACTATAACCACCATCGTTGGAGTTGTCCTATGGGATATGGTATATTTTGAAATGATACAAAACTCAAGCATCCCTCTCGCAAGTGCTCTAGGCAAATGGGGAGATATATATATATATATATATATATATATATATATAATATATATATATATATATATTATAGATATAGATATATATATATATATATAAAATAAGAAAGTGGAGGCACCATCCATTAAGATAATGGACAAGTTGTCATCATAGCCTTATCCCACTAATTTGGGTCGGCTACATGAATCCTTTTACGCCATTCCACACTATCATGGACCATAACTTCAGTTAGACCATAGATCTTCAAGTCTTTTCTTACTACCTCCACCCATGTACTTTTGGGCCTTCCCCTTGCTGATGCGGGACATGAAATTTAAATATGATATGCAAGATTTCAGGCTTAGATCATACTAATTCAGAACAATCACATAATAATTCCACATCCCACACAAAAATATCAAACATCCAGGTAAAAAGGGGAATCTGCACGGGTCCAGGCCCACACAGGTTAGGACTTGATCAATAAAATTATGGACTAAACGATGCTTGAAGGGAAATAGAATTCAGCCACAAGTGCACAACAATCAGTCCCTAATCCAAGGGATTCCCCAATTTCAATTCAAGGAACCCTAGGGTGAGAAAAGGGACAAATAAGTTAGAGATAATGCAATCTAGAGTTAGCGTTATAAAAACAGGTATGAAAAAGAGAAAAATAAGGAGGAAACCTGAACCTGGGATAGTCCGCACGTGCGGACAACAGGCCAGGGCCTGGCGCACATGCGCGGGAGCCTGGCCGCACATGCGAGCGTGACCGATTCCCCGAACCAACTCCTAGGGTCCGGTCGGTCGGAAGGACTCCAAAACCCTTGATTTTCAGCTCGATCTGAGATGCGGTCTGTGTGTGGTGCACCGCCGAAGTTTCAACCCTCCTGCAGGGCCAGATTCTGGAAACTGGCTGTAGGGAGAAGAATTGCTGCAAAAACTGGCAGATTCAAACGAGGACGATTGGAGAAGAAGGGGAGAAATATGGATGATAGAGGGTAGGGGCGGATGGGGATAGATGTGGCTTCGCACCACGGTAGTTAACCCTTCGAAAAGGGAGGGCTTCGCACCCACTTGAATTTTTCTATAACTCATAAACTCAGAGAGTAGAAAAAAACTTGCAAAAATTTATTAAACTTCAATTAATCAAAAGAACTACAAGGGGTGCCTATTTATAGGAAAAATCCTATACCCCAAAACTCACGCCATGTGCGCAACCTATTACTTAGCGATGAAGTAAACCAAAACGAAAACTAATCAAAGAAATCTAAAACGTTCATGATGTTCTAAATAATATAAATATGCAAAACTTAAAATAAGAACTTAATCCGACTAGTGGGCCCCGATCATGAGATCCCATGATGTGCTTTACTTGATTATCGGGCTCACTCTAATGAACCAAAACTTCGTCTTATAACTAGGAGACCCTCCCTGGACGTCGTCATCGAGCCAGAACGACGGTGGGGCCCTTCCTCTCCTTCCGTACATGCGTAGGGGGCGGCGTGCGTGCACGTAATGTCCCCATCACTTGCCCTTTTAGAGCCTTCAATTTATACCCACTCCTAACAGGCGTAGTTTTTGGTGTCTGTTGCACATGACCAAACCATCCAAGTCTACTTTCTTTTGTCTTATTACCTATTGATGCTACTACTAAATTGCCTCAAATGCATTCATTTCTAATTTTATCCTTGTCTTGCCACTCATTCATCTCAACATTGTCATTTTGGCTACACTCATCTTATGAAGATGTTGTTCCTTACCAACCCAACATTTTGCCCCATAAAGCATGGTTAGTCTTATAGTCATCCTGTAAAATTTCCCTTCCAGTTTTGAGTGTACATATACTCATCCTATGAAAATGTTGTTCTTTAGCTGCCCAACATTCTACCCCATAAGCATGGCTGGTCATATAGCCATCCTATAAAATTTCCCTTTCACTTTTGACTGGTACAGGATGACCACATAAAACTCTAGAGGCACATCTCCATTTTTTCCACCCCGCTTGGATTCTATTGGCAACCTCCTCCTCAATCTCTCCATTCTCATGAATTATCAAACCAAGATATTGAAAGTGGTCATTTTGGAAAACTTCTTGGTCAACAATCTTAACTAATTCCTCGTTTCCACTCCAATTGTTACTAAAATTGCACTCCACAATCCACATACTTTGTTTTAGTCCAATTAATTTTAAATCCTTTAGATTCTACAACACGCCTCCATAAATCTAGCTTTGCATTTACACCCTTCCTTGTCTTATCAATCAAAACTATTTCATCCACAAACAATATACACAAAGGGATCTCTTCCAACAAATGACTCATTTAACTAATCATAGCTAATGCGAAAAGGTATGGGATCAATGCCAACCCCTCGTGCAAGCCTATGGTAATTACGAAAACACTTGCCTCTCCACTAGCGGTCCTCACATTTGTTACTGCTACCTCATACATATCCTTAATCATGTCAATAAATTCGAAACTCCCTTCTTTCCCAACGCCTACCAGATTAACTCTGAAGGGACCCTATCATAAAGGTGTTCCGTGTCCATTACGATACAGCCGTAAAAGCCAATACGTATAGGTAACAGCCATGACCATTACACAATACGGGGATAAAACGGGGCATAACAACTATTACCCCGTAACGGTCGAAAAACAGCCACTTCTTTTTTCTATGTGAATCCAATTTTTCACTTTCCTCATTCCAAAAACTTTTCTACATCATTCTACAGCAGATTTCGACCACTGGTACTATAGTTTTTAGGATTAAAATAGTAGATTGAAGCAATTTGGGCAAATAGAACCTCCAAGGGCCATTTTTTCAAAAAATCAAAAATTGTATATATGCATTTTTTTTCCAATTTCTAATTCTAATGCTTGATTGTAATGTGTAAACATTAGAGACACGTAACCATGTTCATAAATTCACCAGATAACACAATACAATACCCTCACCAAAGAGTGGACCGTAACACTATCATAAACATGTTCAAAATAAAAATTGAATACAAACTTGGAATATTTATATTATTCTAGATTTCCTAGATATTTTTTTCAGAAATTTTCAAGTGAAAAAAAAAAAAAAAAAAATTGAACCGTTACGGGGGTCGCAAAGGTCATTACAGCCCCGTATCGACCATTACTACCAATATCCATATTAGAAACGATGACGACCATTACGGCCACCATTACTGATACGGATACTTAACCTTTCTCTAAGTCAATAAAGACCATGTGGATATCCTTGCTCCTCTCCCTATGTCTTCATCAATTGTCCATGTAGGAAAATAACTTTAGTGATAGACCTCCTTGGCATAAAAGAAACTTGATTTTTGAGACTTCCTCTCATGCCTTGAGTCTTTACTCAAATCACTCTTTCCCAAAGTTTCATAGTATGACTCATAAATTTAATCCTATGATAGTGTGGCCTATGTCTCCTTTATTCTTATAAGTAGGCACTATTGTACTTTTTCCTCTATTCATCTAGTATTTTCTTCAATCTTAAATCCAATTTAACAACTTCGTCAACAAAGGTAACCTAATATCTCCCATACACTTCCAAACCTCTATTAGGATACCATATGGTCCGAGGGCCTTTCTTGTTTTCATCTTTCTCAACATTTCTTTCACTTCAGACATCTTAATCTTGCGAAAGTATCTATAAACGTTGACATTATTTGTATATGGTTCCTTCTATCTCTATGCTCTCAAAGTGACTATCATTTAACAAGTTCTAAAAATAGCTTCTCGACCTTTCATAGATCTTTTGTCCTTACTAGTAGCCTCTGGTCATCGCTCTTAATGCATAAAATGATCTAGGTCCCTACTCCTCTCTTTCATTGCTACAAGTTTAAAGACATCTTTCTCACCTTCCCGTGTACCCAATCTATTGTAAAGATCATCATAAGCCTCAACTTTAGACGCAGTTACTACCTTCTCAGCAATCTTTTTGGCATTTCTATATTGCTCAAGATTTTCACTGATTCTAGTCCCTTGTCTGGCTTCAAAACACAAATTTTTTTCGTAAATAGCTTTTTGCATATCGTCGTTCCACCACCGAGTTTTCTGAATATGATTGGATTTTCCCTCTAAACACTCCTAAAACATCTTTTGCCACTTTCCTAATGCTTGACTTTTCTAATGCTTTCAACCATCCCATTCCAAAAGTTTACTTCCTTGACAATCCAGTTTTCTTTTTCCATCAATTTATTTCTAAAGAACATCGTTTTTTCTCCTTTTAAATTCCACCACCTACCTTTTGGACACCTATTCATTTCATTCTTTCTTCCATCTCTTAATGCAAACATCCATAACCACTAATTTCATTCGCTTTCTTCCATTTCATAATGGATAAGTGTCATTGATATAATAAGATTGCCTTAATGCACCATTGATTGCCAAATACAAGTGCGGGAGATGTTATTTAGCCCGAAAAGGCCTCAAATAACTTTTGAAAGAAAACACAAGGAAAGCTGTAAATATATTAGGTGTTTGTGTCACCAATCTTCTTGCTCCCAGGATGAACCATAAGATGTTTAGGGTTAAGTTGACATTAATAAGAGGTTTAGGGGGTGTTTTTTTTTATCTTTTTTTCCGCATAGCAATTCCCTTTTTTCTTTTTTATAAATGAAACTTTATGGTCGGCTTTCACATTCCCCAGCTTTTCCTCGAAAAGCCTGCTTGAGCTAAGAACCTAGGGAATCAAAGCATAATTTTAGACTTTGCAGGTTATCCCAGGAACCCACTGTACCAACCAAACAAAATTTAATCACTCACCTAGAAACACATGGCTGATTCTAACATTCCCCAGCAAATATAAAACCATGAATGTTTGCGCTGACTCTTAACAAGGTCGATTCTAACATTCCCCAGCAAACATAAAGACCAGGAAGGTTGGGCTGGTCGGCCTCAGCTTAGATCTGTTTTGTGGCTGGTCATCCTCAGCTTTGGCTCAATTGGGAGATTGTTATGGGAACTGGAGGTGTTTTCTGTTATGTGGTTTTTATGGGCCAAAATAAACAAGAGGATATTTCAAGGTAAGAGTATCTTCAGCTTGGGCTATTTCTAATAAATTTTGGAGGTGCATCTTTTATGGGCTGAGGTGAACCCAAAGTTCAAAGGTATCCCCAGGTCATCTTTTTACTAGTAGAATTGGGATTTGGTGATCAACTGTACTTGGCATCAGGATGTTTCATCAGCTAGATGGTCTGCTCCCTCTAAAATCTATTTTCATGGATGCTCCTTTTTTCTTTACCCACCACCAGCCCTTCCAAGGCCTACCGCAGCCACTGGCAAAATGGCAACCCATCTAAGGGCTACAGGTGCCAACAGCAGCCCCTCTGGAACCACAATAACATCAGTGCCCCTCTAAGGCCACCCATAAAACTGTTAGTCCTTCCAGGACCACCAACCACCGATGGTCTCTTCTGGGCCACCTGTAGTCACCGGAAGCCCCTCCAAGGCCATCTGCAATCTTGTTCAATTGTTCTAGATCCCAATATGAAAAGGTACATAAATTTATATCTACATACATTTATATCTGGTCATTCTGATGTTTACGCCACTTTGAAAAATGGTAAATAATATCAAAGTGATGATCAAAAGGTTCAAGGGTTGCCTCGGGCTAACCAACATGATCATCCTGGATTAATGATAATTACATTTAAATTGGACAGGAAAATTATCTGGAGTAGTCTCAATCCCACTCTAACCATGTCTCGCAATCCCAACCTCATTCCTGCACACTCCTGGATCATTTGATTTAGGGGCCTTTGACCATATGACAGATAAGAAGGTTTCTTTTTCATATTGATCCATCTCTAACAATGAGTCATTTTCCAGGGCCTCTGGAAAAGCCACCTGATCAACTTTCTCAGTCATCATCATTACCATACCATCTGCTGTGAACGTGCCTTCTTTTCCAACAAATCTGTCATCTGTTAACGCTCTAAAAAGCAACTAAATTGCAGTGTTACATTCGTCTTTCCCATTGTGTCATCCAGGACCTAATGACAAAGAATAAGACTAATGGTGATCATGAAGATGGTGGGCTAAACATATTTGACTCAAGCAGCATCTCTCCTGCTTTTTATCTCCAAGTATATTTGTGGTATGCCCTCTTAAGTCACATGTCAATTAAATCTCTTTGGTTATTGTTTCCAAATAAACTTGTAAATGAGCTGAAATTGTAGTATGTAAGCCTATCAAGTCTCAAATTTCAAAACTTCTCTTTTAGCAACAAGAAATCTTCCTAGTCCTAATCTCATTCAATAGTGCCCATGTTGGGTTACAAGTATTTCATTTTCTTTATTCATTATTATTCTAGATTTTAATGGATTTTAAAGCAAAGATGAAGTGTTGTCCATTGTCAAAATTTTCATAACACAATTAAATAAATAAATAAATAAATAAACCAACAACAACAACAACAACACTCTAACAATACCATGAGTAGCTTCAATCCCTGATCTTCAAAAATACTTTGCAGATTATTGGCTGGAACAAACTTCATGTGTGCATACACACCCCAACAAAATGGAGCAGCAGAGCAAAAAAAATGCCACCTACTAGATGTCACTTGATCCATCTAGATTGGGATGTTAGATCCCAAAATCTTTTGGGAGAAAATAGTCCTCCATTGTTGCCCACACTCTAACAATATAGAATGTTGACTCCCATTATAAATGGCAGTTATACTCTAAAACTTTGAAACTGAATTTTCCCCTCTATTTCTCTCCAAAAGTTTTTGAGTATGTATGTTTTGTTCATATCCTTGGACCTTCATGGAACAAGTTAGGTCCCTGAGCTAAAAAGTATGTTTTCCTAGGATAGTCACAATTAGAAGGGATACAAGCGTAATTGCCCCAAGACAAACAGATGTACATCTACAAATGTTACTTTATTTTAGAATATACATTTCTTCTCAACACAACACTAGTTATACCTGTTTACAAACCCTATCCTATAGCTATAATCGTTGATAATCCTCGTAGTCTACTTAAAGATCAGTCCAAACCAGTGTTTTAAATAGCGTGTAGCGTATAGCGTGGCGTTTGGCCCTCCATAGCGTGTAGTGTAAGTGTTGAGGGTCAAATATTTCATATCAGACCAGTTATTGCCTGGATTTAACATAAACTGTTTAACTGTTAACGGCCTGTTGTAATCATGTTTATGATGCAAGGTGCAATTACAAGCTGGAATTGGAAGGATGATAAAAGCATAAATTTAATGCTCTGATGACACTAAAGGCAAGGACGGACTCCAGGGGACCAAGATTGACGGAATTCACGCCAAGATCCGAGAAAATCGAGAAACCGAAGCTCAAGTGGCTGGAAAGACATACATAATGCAAGATCACAAGGTTTCCCGTCATCCGTTTGGCTCGAAACTTCATACAGGACCTGATGACTATAAATTAACCGTACACGTCAAAATTCAGCCCTTGGATCAATATGTACGTGACCCCGATGGGCAAGATTAACAATAACCATTAAGAAAGCATCTTGGACATCCTTTGGAGATCGGGACCCAAACTGGACCGATGGAAAGAGCACGAAAAACGGTGAACATTCGTCAATTTCACTTCTTTTAGATGGTGCGCAGGGAAAATGACGACAGATGTTTTCTAGAATGGAAAGTGGCAAATCTTAAATAACCGAAACTCTATATGCATGCACGTAAGTAATATGAGGTTGATTCAACGTTCGGTATTAACTCATCACAGGTGGATGGTGTGGCCCACTTAGAGTTCAGATCTACTTCATACTTTAATCTATGAGCTTACCCATTACTAAGAAGATGATGATGGAGTAGATCTCCAAGAATGTTTCAAAAAGGGGCCCACCTACTTTTTTGAACTTGAACAAAATTTCACAAACGTACAGGGACGGACGAGCTTGGATTGGGTTTTTGAAAGTGGGCCACACCCATCATCTATTTCGATGATCAGGACGTCCTTGTGTCTAGAGGGGGGCGTGACCGTTACTTAGGTGTCCGTTTTGTCCCATGAAAGCATTGCAGGTACATGAAGTCTCAAATGTAAGATTGAACGGCAGAGTCTTTGCTGCAAAATCAATCACTAGACCGCACCAAAACTCGACAAAAACTAGTCTTTTCTGACTGAAATTTCGCCAGCAATCCAATGAACGGGTCAGATTTCTCTGAAAATGCCAATGTGGGGCTCACCGAACTCGTCAGCCAACTCGCGTATTGCTTACGCGCGTCCGTGAAAACCGGCCATCAGTGGGCGGTTATGCGACCTTGATCACGGTCGTTTTGATGATCTGAACCGTCCATGAGTTCAACAAGGTGCCCACGACCTCAACCATGGAGCCGAACCCAAGTGTTGATACCATCAAGTCGCAAAAACAATCCAAACGCAACTCGGCTTGCGTTTTCCGCTGTCGTTACACACACAGCTGCGTAAGGATCTCCGTTCCGCTGCGACTGGACTGTTGGACCTGCGTAAGGAGCTCCGTACTAACTCTTGACTAGACCTCCTGGTGCTATAAAAGGAGAAGAATAGGAAGAGAACCAGCGGGAGGGGGGGGGAATCGCCAGGGGCAGCCGTGGAGGCCAAGATAGAGTAAGAGACAGAGAAAAGAAAGGACTTTTAGAATTGGTATTTGGTTTATTTGTTGTTTATTTTTCTTTCTTATGATCTTTTAGAGAGTGCTAGTTCCATCACGCTGAGCTAAACCTCTTAGCTAGGGCTAAGAGGTGAAGCTTGTAGCGTGATGGGAGAATCTGTTGCTTGTGTCTTTTATTTAGACTGAACTGATGTTGATTTTAGTTTAATTAAAGGAATGTTTTTAGCTTTTAATGGTCTGTTGTGACTGAAATTACAATGGGTCTGCGATAGCTTTGAGAATGTTCTTTACTTTTTATGATTATGACGTCAGGAAGCCCTGTTGTTCATCATCGTCTCCTGGGCATGGTTGGATGACGGCACCTTTCTAACTTCATATATTTGTTGATTGGTTCGTAATTAGTTTAATTTTGTTGTTTACTTTGTCTCCTGGGCATGGTTTGGTGATAGAATCCATTCTAATTCATATACCTTTCATCTCTTGAAAACTATATCAAAGGAAGTTCAGTTAATTTCTGTGGTTACACTCCTCAATTGGACGAAGATGGGACTCTGAGTCCAGTTGAGTTCTTGAAGCAGGCATAAGATCTCCCTGATTTCTACAAGTGAATCCTCTGAATCACTAGTTTCCTTTCCCTGAATTCTTTAAGTTTTAGATAATTTGTTCACCATTATTCCTCAAATTACACCGGACTTAGATTTCATCTTACTCTGGTTCTAGTTCTATTCAGTTTCAGATTACGTATAGATTTCAGTCCCTTGGGATTCGACCTCAGTCTTATCGAGTTTAACAATCCTTAATATTTTTATTAAAATAATAGAACATATGATAAAATTTACAAAATGCATAATTTCTATGAGTTCTTGACTACGAATTTGGATCATCAACCACTTATTTCCATGCAAAATCCCTCTCTTTGCCTTTAGACATCTCTAAGTATGACTTCTTTTTTATTATTGAAACATTACAAATTCATGATATAGACCACAATTTGGATGGTCCGGATTAGTTTAACGTAGTGTCATGTGTCGTAAGTATAAGTCATCACCATTTTAAAATAGGTGTTTAACTAACATAGAACAAACACTTGAAAAAATGAAATTCCGGTAGCTTACACTATCCACGCTACATGTAGCGTACCCTACATGCAGCATAGGTACATACCCTGTAGCTTACGCTACCAGGGAATTAAGCTACATGCGTACACTACGCTACGTAGCGTACGCTACAGCGCTACTGAAAACACTGGTCCAAACACCATTGAAACGAAATTGAAGCTGTACAGTTGGAGGAAAGACAAGGATAAGCACTCATACTCTTGTTGATCATGTGAAAATGGGTGAAGGGGAAGGATTTAACAAAAAATAGGAAAAAGAAGAGAAAGAAGAAGGCAATAGAAAAGGGGGCATGGCTGCACTTTGATAGCCTCCACACATATTGCTCTCCTTGCTCAAGTAATGTAAGTAAAGACAATTCTATGACATGTACAATAAGATCAATCGCCCAAACATGTACAATAAAGCCCAAGCCATATGACATTCAACACTTTTAACACTATCCCTAAGCTCTAGCTTGAATATAAGCTTTTCATAATGAGATTTTTCAAGAGTTTTAGTGAATAAATTTACAACCTGATCATGGAAGGAGATACATGGAATATAGATTTCCTTCTAAGAGACCTTATCTCGAATGGAGTGGTAGTCAACCTCTACATGCTTTGTTCTCTTATGGAAGACTGGATTGTTGGCAATATGTATAGCATCTTGATTGTCACAATGTAAAGGCATTGGACCTTGAAAAACAAACCCCAATTCTTCAAGAAGAGATTTAAGTCAAACAAGTTAACAATTTGTATTTGCCATTAATCTATATTCTGCCTCAACACTTAACTTGGCAACCACATTTTGCTTTTTACTTTTTCCAGGCTACCCACGTTGTCATCAGGGAAGGAGCGGTAACTTGTACTAAACCGTCTGTCATATTTGAATCCTGTATAATCTACATCGGAAGAACGAGGTATCTGGAAATGACCATGAGATCTATACAAGATACATTTCCCAGGTACCCTTCAAGTGACTAAGAATTCTCATAAATGCAGCAAAATGAAGGGCTCTTGAACTTTGCATAAACTAACCAACCACACTGACAGAAAAAAGCAAAGTTTGGTAAGGTAACAATCAATAATACCGACAAATCTTTTGTGCATGCCAGGATCTACCAATAACTCTCATTCTTTAGACTCAAGTTTGAGATGAGGATCCATTGTGTATTCATAGGCTCGGCACCTATCATACCTCTCTCTTCCAACAAATCACAAATATATTTTCTTTGATATAGATCAAGGTGTGCCAAATCGGTTACGTATTGGCCGTAACGGCCGATACGTAACGGTAACGGTGGGACCCGTTACGCGATACGGGGTCAAAACGGCCGTTATGGATTTCTGTGACCGTAACGGCCGTTACGGGCCATAACGGTCATTACGAACCCGTAACGGCTGTTACGGCCCTGAAAAAAAAAAAACAAAAAAAAAAACAAAAAACATACCTTTTTTTCCTTTTTCTTCTCTTTTTTTCTTCTTCTTTTCTTTCTTCTTCTCTTCTTCTTCTTCTTCTTCTCGAGCAGCTGCGGCTGCGGCTGCAGCTTCTTTCCTCTTTCTCTTCTTCTTCTTCTTCTTCTTCTTCCTCTCTCTCTCTCTCTCTCACTCTCTCTCTCTCTCTCAATCTCTTCTTTCCCTTCCCCCTTTCCGTCTTTTTTCTTTTCTCTTTCTTTCCTCTTTTTTTTTTCTTTTCGGTTTCTCTCACTTTTTATTTTTTATTTTTATTTCCAGCAGCAGCCGCTGTAGTACGTGTCACGCAAAGACGAGCGTTGACACTCCTCGAGCTCCGAGTTGTACGAACGGTTCAAAGGAGATCAAAGTTATATGGGCTCCACAGTGATGTATTTATTACATCTACACCGTTCATCAATTTTCAGAGATCATTTTAGAGCACCCCCCAAAAATGAATTATATCCAGAGATCATCTGGACCACACCCAAAAATAGCAGCGGAAATAATGATTTTCACACGGTTAAACAATTAGTAGGGAGCACTGTAACATTTATTTTCCATCCAATCTGATCAGACCCGAGTGGGCCCCACCATGATATATATATTTTATCCATATCGTCCATCCATTTTGCCACATCATTTTAGGTCAGGATCCAAAAAATTAGTAATATCCAAATCTCAGGTGGACCACACCATAGGTTAATGTTGTAGGTTATAGGTTATCGTCCATCCATTTTTATATTTTTTTCTATTTACGCATTTATTTTGGCCCTTTTTTTGAAAATTCGAAAAATCATTTTTTAATGATTCTTTTGCTGTTTTAATGATGCCATATGATGTTTAAACATAGTAGAACATGTTAATGTGCATTTTACATATGTGGGGTGCATTTTATATTTTTTAAATATTTTTTTCTATTTACGCATTATTTTTTGGCCCTTTTTTTTTAAAATTCAAAAATCATTTTTTAATAATTCTTTTGTTGTTTTAATGATGCCATATGATGTGATAATCATAGTAGAACATGTTAATGTGCATTTTACATATTTGGGGTGCCATTTTATATTTTTTTAATATTTTATCTATTTACGCATTTATTTTAGCCCTTTTTTTGAAAATTCAAAAATCATTTTTTAATGATTCTTTTTCTATTTTAATGATGCCATATGATGTGATAATCATAGTAGAACATGTTAATGTGCATTTTACATATTTGGGGTGCCATTTTTATATTTTTTAAATATTTTTTCTATTTACGCATTTATTTTGGCCCTTTTTTTGAAAATTCAAAAAATCATTTTTTAATAATTCTTTGCTGTTTTAATGATGCCATATGAGTGATAATCATAGTCGAACATATTAATGTGCATTTTACATATTTGGGGTGCTATTTTATATTTTTTAATATTTTTTTCTATTTACGCATTTATTTTGGTCTTTTTTTTTAATTCAAAAAATCATTTTTTAATAATTCTTTTGCTGTTTTAATGATGCCATATGATGTGATAATCATAGTTGAACATTTTAATGTGCATTTTACATATTTGGGGTGCCATTTTATATATTTTTTTTTTCTATTTATGCATGAATTTTGACCCTCAAAAATAATTGCAAACACCTAAATGTAAGATATTTTCATATTACATTCATTCTAATATATTTATCATTGATAGCAGATAGTTAGAAATTAAATATATGAATTTTGTAGTCAAATTCAGGTTATCTGGTTCATAAATTCATCAGACAGTCCGATACAACTTCTCACCAAAGAGTGGACCGTTACACACCACTATAAAAATGTTCCAATTTATAAATGAATGCATATTTGGAATGCTTAGAATATTCCGGTTTTAATCCATATTTTTTCATATTTTTTTGACAAAAAAAAAAAAATTTTTCGCCGTTACGGGCCGTTACGCCCCCGTATCCGTATCGGTTTCGGAGGACACCGTTACGCCAACCGATACCGATACGGATACCTTGATATAGATTTATTCCAATTTTGGATCTAGCCACTTTAATACCCAGAAAAGATCAAAGAAGACCAAGATCTTTGATTTGAAACTAAGATTAAAGATACAACTTCAACTTCCTGATACCCTCCAAGCCATCACCTGTCATTATAATATCATCTACATATACAACAAGTACAATATAGCCACATGTAATATGCTTTGAGAAAATGGAGTGATTTTCTTTACTTCTCTTAAACCCATACAATACCACCACACTACTGTACTTCTCAAATCAAGCTTGCGGCAACTACTTCAATCCATATAGACTTGTTTAGTTTGCACACTTTAGAGGACTCTTCCTAAGCGACATACCAAGGAGGTTGCTCCATATAACCTCTTCATGTAATTCTCCATGTATAAATGCATTCTTTACATTTAACTGAACGATACGCCAATCCTGATTTGCAACTATTGATATAATACCTCGAATCGAATTGAACTTGGCCAGCAATGAAAAGGTACCTAGATAATCTACTCCATAAACTTGAATGTATCCCTTGGCAACCAACCTAGCTTTGTAATGATCAATTGATCCATTGGGCAAAAAATTTTACTAAACCCATCCACACTTATCCGGTGTCTTACCCAGTGGTAAATCAGTTAGTTCCCATGTATTGTTGAATACATGGCATTCGTCTCCTCATCCATAGCCCTTTTCCAAATTTCATCCTGAATGCACTTAGCAACAAAAAATCAGACAAGGTAAGAGCAAACTTCCGATACATGTATCAAAATAGCAAACAGGGTGGGGGGTTCCTGTTCTCCCTTTCCCCCATTCTTTTTCATCTTTCTACTTTACCATGTATTTAAACAAAAGCAAATAGCAGTTTATACACAGCAAGTCACCCACAACTATTGCCCTAGTTTTTCAATTGAATCATAAGATTTCGACTTCATACAAATCAACAATCATAAGATTTGTCCATTATTATAAGATACAGTCCGATTTTTGCAAAATGGAAAATCAAACATCATCATCATCAAAGCCTTATCCCTAGGTTCAGCTACATGAATCCTATTCCACCATTCCACTATCAAGGACCATATCCTCAGTTAGACCATAGGTCTCTTTTCTATTACCTCCACCCACGTCCTCTTGGGTCTTCTAGAGCCCTTCAACTTGAACCAACTCATTCCTTCTATGTTCAGTTTTTTTGTCTCTGCCTGCACATGACCAAACTATTAGAGTCTACATTTCTCTCATCTTTTATTACCAATTGGTGCTTATCTAAGTCTACATTTCCCTCATCTTTTATTAGTTGTGCTACTCCCAAGTTCCCCTGAATGCATTCATTTTTAATTCTATCCTTCCTTGTCTTGCCACTCATCCATCTAAAGATCATCATTTGCTCATCCTATGACATGTTGTTCCTACATTGCCTAACATTTTGTCACATAAGCAAGGTGTTCTATAACGGTAACGGTGGCCGTAACGGCCACCACCATTACCTTTATGATATGGGTCATAATGGCTGTTACGGCCCTCGCAACGGCCGTTACGGTCTCTCTTTTTATTGAAAAAAAAAATCCCGAAAAACCTATATATGTCCCTTAATGTTGATTAAAAAGTATGGAAAACCTGTATATTCCCCATAACAGACATTACAGGGCTGTTATGGCCTTTATAGGGGATGTAACGTACTATTAACGGCAATTACAGGTCATTTTTTTTCCATAACGGCTGTTTACGGCCATTACGACCCCCGTAACGTGTAACATTTGTCACCGTTACCTTTCCGTAACGGCCTTTACGGCCCCGTGACTGCCTTTACGGCACACCGTGCCCATAAGGAATGGCTAGTCTTATAGCAATCCTTTCCCCTTGGGTTTCATTGGCATGTGACAATCACATAGAACTCCAAAGGAACATCTCCACTTCATCCGCCCAACTCTAATTCTATAAGCAACATCCTTCCCAATCTCTCCGCTCTCTGAACTATCAACCTAGGATATCAAAAATGGTTATTTTGGGGTATACTTCTTGGTCAGAAATCTTACTTCACTACTTCCTCTTTCCACTCCCATTGTTGCTAAAATTGCATTCCACATTTGACTGAATCATAAGATTGAAATTGTAAATCATAAAATTTTAATGACAATGTGCCGCAGGAATTCCCCAGGTTTAATAACCAAATAATCAATTACTTTAGAAATCAAGAACTTCTCGTTTCTCCAGATGAAGGATTAAGCTGTCAAGACAAGAAGCGCCAGACTTCATCCTTGTTTGGTCTAATTACCACACTGGAGAATCCAGATTATACCCCTCACATCCATAGGGATCAAGGACAAAATGTGATCTTTGAGCGCAACTGACCTGGGGTGAGAGAATAGCTGCCACCCATTTGACTCATCCTGCAATGCTAGGACTCGCTCTGGCTTTGTCAGAAAGAAAGAAAGAAAAAAAAAAACATAAATGTTTTGGGCAGTTGATTTGGAACAGTGACAAGCAAAAAACCAAGTAACCTGCCCGAGTCAATGAGAATTTGACCAAGGATAGATTTAGACGTGCCAATGAGTAAGATGCAGAATCTGCCATCTGAACCTCCCACTCACTTTTTCATGTTTCATTCATGGTGGTTAGCTTTTATTAACCCCCAAAAAAAAAAGAACTAAAAACCAAGACCACTAGTTAGTGGCGTCGGATTGGGATCTTGAGATCACAACATAGAATAAGAAAACAATGCTAATCCATGTCCAAGTGGCCTAGGAAGCATTGTTTTTAGCTGTTACACACTGACCACCCTTAGAAAACTTGGCCACAACCCAAAAAATGAAAACTTGGCCTTCTGAAATCTAGAGTGTCCATAATTTGAGCAGCACTGTCTTAGATTGATACGCACTACAACTCAACTACCATTGGTGTGCCTGGGTTAATAAAGTTCGATGCATCTGGGATTAGGAGATTATGCATCACATCTAGCTGCCAGTTCAAAGCCGTAACGGCATTATGAAGAGGCACTTTCCAAATGCCATGGTATGAATCTATGATACGTAGACAAACATGGAAATATAGTCATCATACAAGAAAATGGAATACGATTCCCCATTTCTGAAATCAATAATTTGAGCATCACTGTCTTAGATTGATGCGCAACACAACTCAACTACCATTGGTGTGTCTGGGTTAACAAAGCTCGATGCATCTGGGATTAGGAGATTATGCATCACATCTAACTGCCAGTTCAAAGCCGTAACGGCATTATGAAGAGGCACTTACCGAATGTCATGGTATGAATCTATGACACATAGATAAACATGGAAATATAGTCATCATACAAGAAAATGGAATATGACCCCATTTCTGAAATCAAAGATTGAAACTGTCTTTCAAAAAAAATCAAAGATAGAAATTGGTGTGAACGTGGATAACCCATTAATAACATTCTACTCATATTAGTATGATGATTTTTAGTTGAAACATTTCAACAATTCTACTACTTTTTAGATCTACTAATCAAAATATTATTTCCAAGCTTTGTAAGTTGTAACATGCCAATTTAACAAAATCATTAACATTTACAGAGATCTTACAGAAGATTTTTTCAACAATCCTCTTGCTTTCACTTCTTTTAATATATCGGTAAAAGGAGATTACATGGAGGGTTTTTGTCTTCAGTGGCCAAATACAGAGAACTGTTAGTGAGTCTGAATTGATGAACTTAATATAATGGGCCTCGAGTTAAAAATTATCCTGCAAGTATCCTGTATCAAATGGCAGTATTGGCATGGCATCGTGTCAATATTGTTACAGAGATCTTACAGAAAGATTTTTTACAACAATCCTATTGCTTTCACTTCTTTTAATATATCGGTAAATGGAGATTACATGGAGGGTTTTTGTCTTCAGTGGCCAAATACAGGGAACTGTTAGTGAGTCTGAATTGATGAACTTAATATAATGGGCCTCGAGTTAAAAATTATCCTGCAAGTATCCTGTATCAAATGCCAGTATTGGCATGGCATCATGTCAATATTGTTAAGTAGAGAGAGGTGTCCAAGCATTTTGGGGCCAGTATCCTTTTGAGTAAAACAAAAAGGATTTGAATCCAAGACGGATTACTAATAATGGAGCACATGAGCCCTACTTTTGTTGTTTGCAGAGCAAACACTGCTTCTCCAATCCATTTTGTTTCTTCATGGTGCAACAATCAAAAAAAAGAAGAAGAAGAAGAAGAAGAAGAAGAAGAAGAAGAAGATTCAAAGGTCCAAGGCCCCTTCCCCCAAAAAAAACAACGAAAGAGGGTTGAAGTTGCCCATTGTGGGGAAGTGTCTGGGTTCAAATCTCTTTTGATTTACTCAACGCAACCAAGCCCTTGAGTGAATATCTCTTATTGATCAGAAGGTTAGGATCTTCCCATCTAAGCGTATTTTTACAAGTTAATGATAACTTTATTTGTTTTTTTTTTTTTTTTTTAAAAAAAAAAAGAGAGAGAGAGAAAGAAAATACAAGAAAAATAGCTAAAAGGATAAGAGGATACAAGAAGTAACCCTCTCTTGTCAATCACACTTTGGCAACAGAAAAGAGTATTCCACCATCTCAGAGATTTTTCAGGGCATGGCCGTGTTGGCATGTAACTGGCATCCAACGAAAATGGATTGATAGGCTCGTTGCTATCCTAGACAGCCATCCACCTGAGCATGTACACTAGCATGACCCTTCATGTGCTTGAGTGACTTGTGCTCAGTGGTATTGCCTAGCAACTGCCCCTCCATGACCATAGCAGTGTTGAGGTTAGTACTGGGTGGGACAATGTTGGCATATGTCAATGTGAGCCTCTGTCGTGACTGGTTTCCAAAACCCTAGTGTTGATGAGTGGTGGGAAGTCAATCACAAACTTTTGCCACTTTATTTTTAAAAGCTGATCATAAATTGCTGGAGAAGGCTAAGATGATGGTGACAAGAACAATGACATGACAACAACAAAAATGATGAATATATGATGAATAGAGATACCAAGCAGATGATCTTAAGCACAAACCTGCACCGACAACAGTGTGGATCTCATCAATAAACAAAATAATCTGTCCATTGGAAGCAGTGACTTCCTTCAGAACAGCTTTTCAGCCTTTCTTCAAAATCTCCACGAAATTTAGCACCAGCAATTAGGGAACCCATATCCAGTGAGATCAACTGCACAAGAACAAGACCCCTGATGAAGACAAATACAGCCAAATATGCACATGCTTGCACCAAAACTAAAAACTAGAGAGATGACGAAATGTGGAAGTTAAATTTTGGAACAGCAGCGAAGCAATGAGTTGATCAGTGGGACCTCAAAGAGACCATGAAGAAGAGCAACCTGACATCTTTTTTTTTTTTTCTTTTTTTTTTAAAAAAAATTATTAGCACAATTGGAAGTACATCTTTCTTTCTGACATTAACATACAAGGAACTTGCCAAAGATGGTCCATCTACCTGCATTCATGAACTGAATCTAAGTTTTTAAAATGTGATTACAAACAAACAAATTTTTTGAGCACTTACATAGAAACACAGGTGTCAGGAAGTACCAGTGTCAAGTACATGAACCTCAAGCTGAGGATATCATCCTCGAGCCTTTAGAATCAGCATGTGGAATTGTGGACCCTGTGGTTTGTGATAGAGATTGTTGATCCAATAGGCCTCAATGAGCATAGTCCATGAACATTCTAAACAAGACAGTCCATGCCCCAAAAAACCCCTAGACTCGAAGCTCACAGCAATCCAATATTTGATATTTTTACCATCAAAATGTGAAATGCAGCTGTATGTTTTGGTCAGGAAGATTTTTAGCAAATCACCATAATGCAAGACACCACCCATGAACAAATGATGTGCCAAGTCATGCTATGATTACAAAGGCAGCTGATCACTCACACGCAGTGGCCATGAGAAATGCCCATGTTGATGATTATGAGGTATAAACAGAAATCCTCACTACTCTGGAATAGATATCATAATGCTTACATCTGGGTAAGAAAACGGTCAAGGTTCCCCAAAAACATAGGCATTAGTAAAGATCAGTGTTTTCAAATAGCGCACGTAGCGTAGCGGTAGCGTACGCTACGTAGCGTAGCGTGGCTGTAGCGCTACGTAGCATCCCAAATAGCGTAAATCCCGCTCCGTAGCATCCCAAATAGCGTAAATCTCCTGTAGCGTACGCTACAGGGTCGTAGCGTACGCTACAGCTATGTAGCGCGTAGCGTCCGTAGCGTAAGCTACAATGTATTTTTTTACTTTTTTATTTTTTTTATTTTTTTCACGTTTTCTTTGTTTCTAATGTTGAGGAATGTGACACTTGTATTGTACTTGATACTTTTACCTATGAGATTTTTATTTCATTCATCATTTGTGACTTATGGTTTCAATTAGACATTATTAATTAAAGTGGTTTGCTTTGAAAGTTGTTGAAGTAATAATTATTTGATTTGGCTTATTATGTGGATTGGCTTTTGATAAATGATAACTAATAACTTTTTTGAATATGCTTATAATTGATAAAATGAATCATCTTTTAAGCATTTTTATATTTTTTTCGTTTTTTTTTCACTATTATTTATTATATTTATCATATTTTTAAATTAAAAAATAGAAGTATCGTGTAGCGTATGCTACATGCTACGTATTTACGCTACACGCTATAGAGGGCTGAGCGCTACGCATCACGCTACCGCTATTTAAACAAACTGGTAAAGATGTACTGTGATCATAAATGAAGTAATCAAATTTCTCTAATAAACTAGAGCTTAGACCATCTTATGAGAACTTAAAGCATGAGAAAGCTACTTAGCATGACTTCAATTCAGAAAACCAATGTGGAACTCAAGTTGAATATGAGCATCTAGCTAAGGACAATCTCGCAACCTTCCTATTCAGGAGAGGTTCAGGAACATCCCCGCGAACAATTCGCTGTGCTAACCTGCATAAGAAATAATTTTACAAATTTGGATACTTAGATGGATGCCTCTCTGATAAAAGGACATATTGAGCACAAACATAGGCAAAATCCCAACTCCCTATGAAATACAAGATGTCATAGACAATATGGTGATGGATGTTAGAGTGCAAAGAGCATAATCATGTGCTGTGCTAAGAAGTAAGAACACAAAGTAAGAATAAGTGATGTAGTATTAGGATAATTAGATTCACTTGAATGGGGTTTCAACATGCACTGATTTAGAGATCGAACTCCACCTCTAAGCACTTACATTGATAATCACCAATTCCAGCAGAAAAATATTGGAGTCAATTAAAAAGGAGACAATTATGTGGAGTCTCACTAGATAAACCTAGGGAAATCTCCTCCCTAGGATCTCTAGATGAGTCTCACTCCTAGAAATTCTCTGATCTCAAGAAACAATAAAGGAAGTATTCTTTCATTTAAAATATCAACATCAAAGGAAAAAGAATAAAAAAAAAAAAAAAACATTGCATCGTAGTACATCTAAAACATCTTATTTTACAATCTCCTAGGGAATCTCACTAGATAACCCTAGGGAAATCTCCTAGGATCTCTAGATGAGTCTCACTCCTAGAAATTCTCTGATCTCAGGAAACAACAAAGGAAGTATT
>JAJHSJ010000011.1:57644720-57707323 GCA_021015155.1 Magnolia officinalis
CCCGCTCACATCGATGGCCTTGGTCCGTCCATCATCGCCTTGCTCGATCTCGAACTCGACGGCTTCCCCCTCAGCGAGGCTGCGGTAGCATCATATTTGATAGACGGTTGGTGGACGAACAAATCTTCCCACCATCGTCTAGCGTTATGAAGCAGAAGCCCTTCTGGCCGTTAAACCACTCACTTCACAATGCCACTCGCTTTACTACCTTGTGCCATGGGGGAAACGTAACCCCTAGGAACCCAAAAAAGAGAAAGAAAACCCTAGACCTTGATTAATGCTTGTTGTTACTAGAGAAAGAAATAGTAGCTGAATTATTGCAAAATATTCTCAATGGTTTCGGGGTATGCTCCAATACCCGCAAACCTAAGAAGAAACTCTGTAACCATAATTCCTTATTACATACCTCATAGGCAATAATTCAGCTTTCTGGTGGATGAGGTTGGTGGTGGACTGTTTCACCGCTTTTCCAAGACCCAGCTCCCTACACACCATCATGAAGATGTATCCTCAGGTAGACTTCTTAGTGTCAATGTAGCCTGCGAAGTCTGCGTTTGAATATCCAATCAACTCCAACTGATCAGATCTTCTGTATGTGAGTCTGAAGTCCTTCGTTCTCTGTAGGTACCAAGCAACACTTCTTTACAGCTATCCAATTTTGCATTCCTGGATTAGATATGTATCTTCCCCAACATTCTAACGACAAAGGTAATATCCGGTTGCGTACATACTTGAACATATATGATGCTCCTCCCTACTACTACTGATGCATACGGAATTCCTTCATTCGATTTTTTTCTAAATCATTCTTTGGACATTGAATAGGCCAAATTTGTCGCCCTTCACAATAGGCCATTATCCGGAAGTATAATTTTGCATGTTAATCTTTCAAATACCCTAATAATATAGCCCTTTGGTGACAGGCTGAGTAGTCCACAAGATCTGTCTCAATGAATCTCAATGCCGATGACGTAAGAAGCTTCACCAAGGTCCTTCATTTCAAATCTTTAAGATAAGAATTTCTTTGTGTCACTCACACCTGATCCATATCCACTGCTAGCTAACAGAATGTCATTAACACACAAATCATCATAACGAATTTACTCCCACAGATTTTAATGTAGATACATTCATCTGCAGTTTTTTCTACAAAAACCATATGAGGAAATTACTTCATAAAACTTTAGGTACCACTGACGCGATGCCTGTTTCAACCCATAGTTTGGATTTGTTTAGTTTACAAACTAAATATTTTAAGCCATTGGCTACAAAGTCTTCGGGTTGTAACATTTATATATTCTCATTTAGATCCCCATTGAGAAAGGATGTCTTTACATCCATCTGATGTAACTCTAAGTCCATATGAGGTACAAGAGCCATTATAATCCTGAATGAATGTTTCTTAGATACTGGTGAAAAGTCTTCTTAAAGTCAATGCCCTCACGACGCTGGTTAAAACCCTTGGCAACAAGTCTGGCTTTATATCTTTCGACATTACCCTTAGAGTCCCGCTTGTGTTGTAAACGCTTGGTTTTAAATATCCATTTACAACCAATTGGCTTTATTCCAGTAGGTAACTCAACAAGATCCCATACTTTATTGTCCCTCGTAGATTTTAACTCATCTTTCATGGCATCAAACCAACGAGAAGGGATCAGCACTTTGTTTGACTTGTGTAAGATCAGGATCCTTTTCCTCCTTTTCCGCCCCTACGTCAAAATCCTGCTCTTATAAATATACGATGTAATCATCTCGATTTATAGGTCTTTTCTCTCTTTCGGATCTTCTTAATGGTTTAGCTTTAGGGTGTGATTTTTATTTTTTTTATTTTTCTCATCAGTGGTTTGTACATGAGGTTCTACGTGGTGTTTTGCAGTGACTGCAGGATCGACTGCAGGATCGACTGCATCATTAATATCAACGTGATTTGGAGTGACTATGACTGGAGTCATAGTCCTTTTTCCTCAAATACAAAATTTCTAATATTCATGCTCCCCTTGTTTTCAGTGTCCTCATGAATCTGACATTCTCAGTCTCAACAATCCTGATAGAGTAAGGACAGTAGAATCGATAGCCCTTTGATCTTTCTAGATATCCTATGAAGAACAACTTACGGTTCTAGATCAAGTTCTTTTCATTCGGGTTATAAATTTTAGCCTCAGTAGGACAACCCCAAACATGTATATATCGGAGACTTAGTTTTCTCCCATTCCACAACTCAAAAGAGTTTTGCTTACTGCTTTGCTGAGGACCCTGTTAAGTATATGAACTGCGGTTTGGATCGCATCACCCCACAAAAATTCTGACAATATTAAATTACTAATCATGCTTTGAACCATATCCATAAGGGTGCGATTACGCCTTTCACCACACTATTCTGCTCTAGAGTACCAGATATAGTGTACTGGGTGACGATGCCACAATCCTATAGGTGTCTAGCGAATGGCCCTAGATAGCGTCCTGATTTGTCATATCTGCCATAATATTCACCACCACCACGGTCAGATCTGATAACTTTAATCCTTTTATTGAGCTGATTTTTAACTTCGCCGCCTTATAGATTTTAAAAGCATCTAGGGCATCTGATTTCTCACTGATAAGGTATAAGTACCCACCCGAAACGAGAGTAGTCATCTATAAAGGTAATAAATTTTGTGTCCATTCCAGAAGCCGTAGAAAAAGGTCCACAAATGTCTGTATGTATCACCTCTAAGAGACTTAAAACTCTTGGTTGCACCTTTCTTTCTAGTGCTCGGTTTGTTTTCCTTTTATGCAATCATTGCACACTTTATAGTCAGAGAAGTCTAGAGAATGTAGAATTCCTTCTCACACAAGCCTGTCTAATCTCTCACGAGATATATGACATAGTCGCCTGTGCCATGACATGGAGAATTCTCATAGTCTAGCCTTCGCTTAGATCCTACTTTATTTTCATGCAAGGCATTAATCATAGACGTGTGAGGCAATCAAGTCTAACTGGTATAAGTTGTTCACTATAGACCCAGTGCCAACTTTAATCAATTAAAGTAAATACTAAAACTTTTATTTTCAAATTGAAATGAATATCCCGACTTATCCAAATAAGAAATTGAAACTAATTACGCCTTATAGAAGGCACCCAAATGTATCTACTAAATCTAAAAAATAACCAGACTCTACTTAATCCTATAGACTCCAATTATCTCCACGTCTACCTTAACACCATTGCCTTGTATACTGAGCGCTCTGCATCAGTCGCTGGCCCGACCTGTAGTAATTCCTGCATAAAAGTGCATATGTGAATAATAGTTCTCGAATTTATCACTTGGAATCCACCGACACATTGGTTAGATTAGATTCAAAACAGACAAGAACGGAATGATTAATTTCTTTATGAGCTATTTCTTATAATTTTTTGCAGTCTTTCTTCAAATGACCCGTCTTTTTGTAAAGAAGCACGGATTGCCTTGGCCCGTTTGTGTTTCGATCCATTTCCAGATTGATTCTCATTATTACCTGAGAATCCATTATTAGAACCTTGGTTCCTCTTCCTTTTCCCATTCTTGATCCTATGCCCATGTCCTTGTCCTTGTCCTAAGGTTACCATGTTTACATTTTGTATTGTACCTGACTGTCTGATCCTATCCTCCTCTTGAACGCTCTGAGTAATCAGTTCATCGAATGTCCAATTGTCCCTAAGGGTGTTATAGTTCACATGGAACATACCATATTGAGGGGGTAGGTTGTTCATGATCAAATGAACAAATTGATCATCAGTAAGTACATGGCCTAGTGAGCAGATCTTAGAAACAACCTCAATCTGCTCTACAATGTATTCACAGATATTTCCTTTTTTGTCATAGGATGAGTTGGTTAATTTATTCAAAAGAAAACTCACTTCAGCTTTATCCGATTTCTTGAATCGTTTTCCCCATTTCGGTTAGGAAAGCTTTTTGCCTTATCTACTGTAGTCATGACACCTTTCATGGATTCAGAAATCAAATACTTTATGACTTTTAGGCATGTGTCATTCGATCTGAACCATGCCTCGTAACGATTAATCTTCTACTTTACAAGCATCCTCAAATGGAACAGGAGGTTCATGTTTTATTAGGGCAAGGTCTAATTGCAGGCAACCCAGAACAACTTCGATGGATTCCTTCCACTGAGCATAATTAGATCTATTCAGGGTAGGAACGTGATGTGTATGAGTTGGAATCCCGACTGTAATGGAAGAGATATGTACTCACATTAGCACATTATTTCATAAAGTAATTCATGAATATAATAAATATTAGGCAAAGATAATCAATTCAATTGCTAAGGGAGGCATCAATTGAATTATCCAGGGTGAAGATGGGCCCAACCATCACATCCTAGTGAGAATCTATTACATCATCATCATTCATCATGTGGGAGGTAATGATAACATGTCAGTGATCTTCCTGAACATGAAGCTAAGTGATGTCAGTTATGTAAATCTGAGACACTCAACACCTGTGGTCAGATGAGTCTTTCAACCTTACATCACCACCATCAATTACTTCACTTGTCCATGTTACTACTGCCAAATGATAAACGTCTGTGTTTTCGTTATTATATGCATAAAACGTGAATGCAACTGTATGCAATCCTTCTTATCTCAATGACACAAGTCTGTACTTGTAAAAAATTTATCGATTGAGGTCACTATGGTGGCTAACACAAACGAATCCAACGCTACAAATATAGACTCAAGATCGTGATTATAATCCTGTCCTCAACGGATTATATCCAGATTAGTCTGATACAACCCACAAGTTGGATGGTATTGATCATTGGAAAATAGAGGAATTATAGATGAAAACGAACGGATATGTTTCTCTCTTTATGATCCAATGGTCTATACAAGACCTTTAGGATGGGTAATGGGCTTACAGTTGGGTTGAGTCAAGACTCTATATTATCAGGTCATTATCAATTAGTAAAACAAATTTAGTGTATAAAATGTACATGATAGACAGAAAAATAACCTTTTACATTTAGATGTGTAGATCCATCCATGGGTGTCTATAAAATAGATGGGTCAGGCCATATTCTAAATATTCATTAAATAAGGTTATGATCTTTATTATCTATCCAGTGAATAAACCAGCTTGAGTGCTCATCATGGCTGAATATTTATGAGTCAGATGTGGATCCATATATGATTATAGATGATTTTGAACCATATGGTCCACAGATGTGCCTAACAAATATTCATGTGAATGATCTACTATGTGGCCCACCTGGTGGTAAACAATTTGGACCTAATGCCCCAGGATAAGGTGATGGGCCCAGTGCAGGTATCAAGCCCAATAAAGGCATACAATGGGCCCTAAATACATTGAATGGGCCCAGCACATGCATGAGTCCATCTCATGGAGACGGATCTGGATTAATAAACTCCAGCAGATCCGAGATCACCGTAATCAGGTCCGCTGATTTGATTCAATATAGGTCGATTTAGACCTAATTCACGCAACAATAGGCATCGGGTCGTCCTTGACCTGCTGTAGGCAGCAGCTGAAGAGGGAGAGATGGGATTCTCTGCCTGTCGCTAATCCATTTGCAGTCAGACAAAAGCCCGGCCGCCGATATCATTGATGGTGCCGATCAAGATGGCACTTCCGACCATGATGAAAGAATTTGGCGGCTGTAGTAGTGGTTAAAATCGAAAGATACTGGCGGTAGACTGGAAATCCATGTCTACCATTGATGAGGATCTAGGTAAGGGTGCAATCCTATGCTATCTGAGACCTATCGTGAAGGGTTAGAGGTTTCGAAATCTCTAATCTGTAGCACGAATAGGGCTCAGAAAACCCTAATTTCTCTGATTTGGGATTTCTGAAAATATGTTATCTGAATTTGGGGCTTTTGAGTCTGAGTTGCCCAACAGTGACATCTAAGTTCCAAAATTACCCAATCTCTAGATTCGGGACCTACTAACATCCATGGGAGTATT
Source organism: Magnolia officinalis (assembly GCA_021015155.1). Classification (NCBI taxonomy): domain Eukaryota; kingdom Viridiplantae; phylum Streptophyta; class Magnoliopsida; order Magnoliales; family Magnoliaceae; genus Magnolia; species Magnolia officinalis. The sequence goes on from JAJHSJ010000011.1 coordinate 57,650,683, forward strand.
GAACTCCCTGATGTTCTGATATGGGACTCAGATCTTTAAGGTGTAGATACCCTAATCAGAATCTGAAGTAGGGTATGATATATGAATTCCCAAATCTGGAATCTTAATTTCTGCTATAGGTTTCAAATTTGAAAGCCCTAATTTCTTATATGAGATTCTCGAATTGGAAAACCCTGATTAATATCTGGATTAGGAGATTTGAATTAAAGAAATCCCGAATACTGGATGTGGGAATGAAAATCCCTAATCTGATTCAAAATTCGAAATCCCAAATTGCTTGATTTGGGAAATCAAAATTTTGATCTTGGATTTGAATCTTTAATGGCTTAATTTGATCAACCATACCTATGCACAGTGGCTCCGATACCAACTGTGGGACTAATCTGATATGCGGAATTGGCCCACAAACCTAGCTGTGCATAGAACATGATGATCGAGAGGAGAAATAAGGCGTACCTGTATGAGACGCCATAGATGAAGAAGCAGAATATCAGAATACTAGAGATATTGTGCTATGATCTTCATCTCCTTAACACCCGAATAATAGAAGAATCGATGAGACTTTTACTTCTGTGTTGTGGTGTAGGATCGGGGACCTAGCCTTCTTTTTATAGATTGACTGGGGTGCAGAAAGTTTAAATCCCATCACAACTCTCTCCCCATGGCTCCACATGTTAGCATCCTAGTAGTCTTCAAAAAACCACTACGTATTGTAGTTATAACACTCCACCCCATATGCATACTTGCGTAAATATACTGCGCAACTCACACTGAAGTGGGGTCCACTGGTTTACCCAATCATACAGTCCAACCCATAGGATAATCTAGACTGTTGATCAATAAGGTCCACCTTATAGAGTTCTTACATTGTTTCTTTTCTCCGTCCCTCCTACCATTCTGTAGTTTCTTCTACATATGATAGGCAGGCCCGCATTTCTTTTTCATATTTGGGCATGCCCGAATGGCTGTGCAACATGTTCATTCAATACACTGATGGTGGCTTTGCCCACTTAAAAAAAAAAAAAAAAAAAAAAAAAAAGCTCTTAACATCCAATCCAAGAGTTTGGGTCAAACAAGTCCCATGTAATACACAATCAAAGGACTCGAGTCGTAGTCACCATTCAATAACACGTTGTAAGCTACATTTAACAGACTTTCCCTGGCCTCATCCGGATGTTTTATATTTCCTTCGTGTTGGTTGTATAAGCCAGATTTTCTCTTTGTTTCAAGATAACAGATTTTTCTTGGCTTTATAAAGCATTAGCACAACTCAGAAAATTTAATTGTGTAGAAGGAAGAATGAGAGAAGAAAACCAAACAGAAGTTTTTATTTCTTAAACTGTTTTGCTGCTGCTGCACTTCTCACACTTGTTACTTTGCTTGCTATTCACTTGCTTGCTACAATTGGATACACAAGATGCCCATTTATAGGCATTTGAATGAAATGTGTAAAGACAAAAATACCCTTACTAGGAACTTCCAACATTAAAATTCCTAGAAACTACACAAGCTTTTCATCTTCCAAAAGCATCTCCATGGGAAGTGTTGGTGTGCATTGGAAGATGAAAAGTCAGGCAGTTATAGTAAATGGTTTTGGGTTGCAACTCCAACACTCCCCTTCAAACCAAAACAGGTTTCATTCCAAACATCGATCTAAGTTTCTTAAATGTATCAGTCGGCAATGCTTTAGTGAAGATGTCTGCAACTTGTTCAGTGGTATGACAATACTCTAGCTTCATAGATTTCTGCTTCACTTGATCTCTTAGGAAATGATACCTTTTATCAATGTGCTTGCTCTTTCCATGTTGCACTAGATTTTTGGGAAGCTCAATTGCTGACTTGTTATCCACGTCGTATATGACAGTGCATTCATCCTGAGAATGCTTCAGCTCCTTTAGCATATTCCTTAGCCATATCGCCTCACATACAGTGGACAAAGCTACTACTTGGCTTCACATGTGGACAATGGAACCGTACTCTGCTTCTTTGGGTTCCATGTGAATGTTGTCGATCCAAGATAGAAAGCATAGCCTGTGGTACTCTTTCTTTCGTCTTGGTCACCACCCCAATCACTATCAGAGTATCCATACAGAATCGCCTCATTGTCGTATGGATAAAAGAGACCAAATTCATTAGTCCCTTTTATATTCCTCAAAATTCTTTTTTACAGCTAGCTAGTGTGACTCTTTTGGCGCTTCCATATACCGGCTTAGAAGCCCAACACTATAAACTATATCTGGTCTAGTGATTGTAAGGTACCTTAGGCTTCCGATTAGGCTCTTGAATAACGTTGAGTTAACATTTCTTTCTTCACTATCTTTTGTGAGCTTTAGGCTTGTTGCAACAGGTGTATTCACGGCTTTACAGTCGGTCATCTAAAACTTTTCAAGAAGTTCTTTTGTGTACTTCTTCTGTGATATATATATGTCATCGACTTGTTGTTTCACTTTGATGCCCAAGAAGAAGGACATCAATCCACCATCAGTCATCTCGAACTCTTTGAACATAGCCTTCTTGAATTCTTCAAACATCGCCTGACTGTTTCCAGTGAACAGCAGATCATCAACATATAAATAAGCTATAAGTATATTGTCATGGGCATTCTTCTTTATGTAGACGGCATGCTCATATAGACATTTGACAAAACCATTCTCTTGAAGATAGTCGTCGATCTGTGCATTCCAAGCACGAGGAGCTTGTTTCAACCCATACAGGGCTTTCTTCAGCCGATACACCTTGTGTTCCTCCCCTTACATTAAAAAGCCTTCAGGCTGGTCAACATAGACTTTTTATTCGAGTACTCCATTTAAGAATGCGGATTTCACATCCAGTTGGTAGATCATCCAACTATGATGAGCTGCAAGGGATATAATCATCCTCACAGTGTCAAGGCGAGCAATTGGGGTGAAAATTTCTTCATAGTCTAACCCTGTATTTCTGTTTATAGCCCTTTGTTACGAGCCTTGCCTTATATCATTCGATCTTACCATCGGCATTTCGCTTGATTTTATACACCCATTTGAGACCAATGGTCCTCTGGCCTTTAGGGAGTGAGGTCAGCTCCCATGTTGGATTCTTCTCGATGGCATGAATCTATTCTTCTATAGCTTTTATCCAATTTTCTTCATTTACGGCCTCTTCTAATGTGAGAGGCTCATGGTCCGCATATAGGCAAAGCAAATTCACTTCCTCAGTTTCTGCGTAGATCTCGTTGAGGCTTCTCATTTTAATAGGAGCCAAGGGTGAAGGAGAGTTAGATGAAGATGTGTTGGCTGAATTCTGATTTGATGAAGTACTTCCAGGGGAGATGGAATTTACTCCTGGACTTTTGCAATCCGAAGGGGGTGATGTGGGTGTCTACTCCTGCTTCACATGCCTCTCTTCTTCATATTCCTCCTCAACCTCAACCTAATTTTCTTCTTCTAAATCATCCTGGTTTCACTTCCAGGATTCTTCCTCTCGCAAACACTACATCTCTACTTACCACCACCTTATTGGTTAGTGGGTTATAGAGCTTTTATGCATTCGATTCTTCACTGTAGTCGATGAAGATGTACTTCTCGCCACGATCATCAAGTTTTTTCATTCTTGCTTCTGGAACTTGAGTGTAAGCGACACACCCAAAGATCTTAAGGTGTGCCACGCTCGGCTTGTATCCACTCCATGCTTCCTGCGTGTCTTGAATCTGACACTCTTGGTCGGACACCTATTGAGCAGATAGGCAATACATGTAACTGCCTCTGCCTAGAAATTCTTTGGCAGACTTTTCTCCTTCCAGCATGGTCCTCGTCATGTCGAGGATGGTGCGGTTCTTCGTTCCACAATTCCATTCTGTTGTAGTGTGTAAGCTGCAGTGTCCTGTTGCTTAATGCCATGTTCCCTTCAATATTCTCGAAAAACATTTGAAGTGTACTCTCCACCTCTGTCAGATCTAAGGGTTTTGATTTTAAGACCACTTTCTTTTTCAACAAGGGCCTTAAATTTTATTTTTTTTTAAATAGTAAAAACGACAGACTTCTCTTGCATTACATACACCCATAATTTTCTACAGAACCTTTAAGAGAGATTGGCTCCAATGGTCCATAGATATCAGTGTGAACCAACTACAACGGTTCTCTTGCTCTTCGGGATACTCCACCTGGAAAGGAGTTCCTTTGCTATTTTTCAAGTGTGCACGCCTCACACACATGTTCTAGAGCTTCAATAGTAGGCAAGCCATGCATCATGCTTGATGAGGACAAAAGTTTTAGGCCATTAAAATTTAGATCGCCAAAGCGAAGATGCCACATCCAAGAATCATTCTTTACTTTTCCATAAAAATACGTCTCGAGCATTGTGTTTATATGGAGAGGAAACATATGATTCTTTGCCATTTGGACTTTCGCAATCAAACGTCGATGTATATCTCTTATGGAAAGAGAAAAGTTCTCCATGTGTATGACATACCCTTTTTCAAGGAGTTTGCCGAGACTCAGTATATTACTTTTCATGTTGGGAACGTAGTACACATTGGAGAAGTATTTGGAACACCATTCTTCTGAAAGATTTTGATTTTGCCTTTACCTTTCACCAATGTTTTTTGACGAGTCACCGAATGTCACATCACCTAACTCTTTCTGTGAGTTCCTTAAATAGGCTTTTGTTCTCGCACATGTAATTGCTTGCACTTATGTCGATATACCATATATCTGGTCGATCACAGCCTTTCTCTTATGCACGGAGCACTGTGGAGTTTTCCTGGTCCTGACTCGATGTTTCAGCATAGTTGGATCGTTCATCGTGATCCATCAACTTGTTCCAACAATCCGAGGCATAATGGCTGAATTTGTTGCAATTTTGGCATTGAATATTTCTCATATTTCCACGACCGCGTTGGCCTTTACCATTTCCTCTACCACGAAAATTGGTAAATTTTTGTTGATTTTGTGGATTGCTTGGATTATATCCACGCCCTCTTCCTCTTGCACGATTGTTAGTGCCACGACCCACACGATGTGTATGACCACGTCTTTGTTCATTTAGAATCAGCTTAGACTTCAAGGCATGTTCAAGCATCGTTCTTGCATTCTTTTTCATTCGTTGCTCATGCACTTGCAACGATCTCATCAACTCTTCAATGAACAGTTTTTCAAGTCCTTTGATTCTTCGATCGCCACAACCACATGTTTTAAACTTGGTTGTGAGAGATAGCAGTACCTTTTCAATGACACGTATGTCTTTAACTTTTTCACCATTTCTTTTTAAATTGTTAATAATAATAATTAGACGTGAGAAGTGGTCAGAGATACTTTCACCTTCCTTCATGTGCGCCGCTTCGAACTCGGCTCTTAGTGTTTGAAGGCAACCCGCTTCACTCGATCAACACCCTTGAAGATGGTTCCAAGGGTATTCCAAACTTGCTTGCTTGATGTTGCTTCGGTAATCTTTTCAAAGGTTGATTTATCCAACCATTGATAGAGGAGGAACAAAGCCTTGTTGTCTCTTTTCCTTTGATTTTTAATAGTGGTATTTTCTTCGTTGGTGAAGGCGGCATCTTCCTCTATAGTGAGGTTCTACATACCCATCGGTGACGATCTCTTATAGTTTTTGCGACCCGAACGACGCCTTCATTTGGATGCACCACTTTTTATAGTTGCCATTTGACAACTTAGGAACATGCGGCTGGATTGTGGTAGTCATTTTTACACGAACAAGCTTTATGAGTTAGACGACTTGGTTTTACTAAGCCTCAAGATGACCCAAACAATCTAATTTTTTGAAGAAGGGCTGAATTTTTTTAAAATGAAGAGAGAGAGGGAAAGATGAACAGTCATGCAGTTGCAGTGAATGGTTTTGGGTCGCAACTCCAACACTTAGATGAATGGAATTTTCTTTTTCTTTTTTTTTTAAAAAAAAAAAAGGTCTTGGATAAAATAAAAATAAAAAGTGCCTCTTTGAGGAGTATCTGAAGAAGAAATATCCTTATACGAGGCACACGAAGTCATTCATTGTAGACGTAGAAATCATTTGTTTTAATCCAAACCGTCCAAATAATAGAGTTACTACTTAGATATTGCATATGTGTAAATTCAGATTAATTGGATGTTATCCTGAACCCTCGCTGATAATGGATAATTAGATCAAACATTCATCTACAGCGGTGATCACATTTTGGACGGCTTGGATTGAAGTTCACATATGCCACGTGTGCAGTGGGTTTGCATGTATGTAGCGCGTACAGATAGATCCTTATCCGAAAGTACTGCCAGGGGTAATGAGTCATTGACTAGCGGTGGAGGATCAGAGTTGACGTTGACTATTGGTAAAAGATCAAAGTCGACGTGCTTGCCCGTCAAATACGTTAAAATAATTGAAACGAAAAAATTAAAAAAGGAGAGATGACGACTCGCGCGCATGCCAAAACAGCACTTGCGTGCGAGATGGGACCTGATTTTTTTTTTTGCCATCCCTGTTAGGAAGCGGAATGGCTGGTGCAGCTCATACCAGCTGTATAGCTGCTGTAGGTACGTGTCGTACGAAGACACGCTCCCCGAGCTCTGAGTTATATGAACGGTTCAAAGGAGATAAAGTTACATGGCCCTACAGTGATGTATTTATTATATCTACACCGTTCATCTGTTTTTAGACGTCATTTTAGTGCATTATCCAAAAGATGAATCATATCCAAAGATCATTTGGACCACACCATAAATAGCAGTGGAGATAAAAATTTTCACCGTTAAACAATTTGTAGGGCCTACCATAACGTTTATTTTACATCAAATCTGTTCATAAGGTCACAAATACCTAATGAAGAGAAAAAAACAAATTTCATATTGATCCAAAACTTCTGTGACCCCAAAAAAGTTTTCAATGATAGACGTTCAATCTCCCACTGGTTTTTGTAGTGCGGTCCACTTGATAGTTAGATCTGTCTTATTTTTCGTCTCAAGCCTTAAGACTAGCTTGTCAAATGGATGGACGGTTTGGATATAACACAAACCTCATGATCAAACCCACATAACTTGCTGACATGAATAAAACAACTATATAGCTAGCGTGAGGTACACCAGCCAATCCGCTTGCCCTTGTTAAGTAAGGGTTTAGGCTAATTTTGCCTTAGATCCAGCTTTCTTGCATGATTTCTTTTGATCATGGCCATCCATGAGGTTATGCCACTTGTTCTACATAAATCAACAATTAGTCTAATTTTTCAAGGAAGCCTCGAGGGTTTGCTAGCCCTGATAAACAGTTTGGATGAGTGATGGAAATGCCAATGAGGTGATTGCAACTATAACCCATCCTCCAGTGGGTCACCCCACCATTATAACAAGACACTTTTAAATACCTGGCTAGTACAACTATTGAATGGATTGAATGGCCCCACATGAGTTTGAAGGTTTTTCGGCAGTTGTCCATTGTTCTCTATGGTGTGGCTGATTGGATTGGTTTGTCTTTTAAGGCATCTTATTTCACAGTGGGGACGTGACCCTACAGGATAGTTTTCATGCCACACACATGCCAGAATTCCACATCCATGACAAAATGATAGAACCCAAAATGCCAAAACAGTGTTGTCCTTTTAACGATTTAAAAAATTCAAAAAAAGAAAAAGAAAATAACTTACCAAAAGAAATATATGAGAGATACCAAAACATTGATGAGATCATATAATAACTTGTATGAATCAAATTCAAACCAAAATAAGTCAAACCAAGACAAATTAAGTGGGGCCCAAAACAACTCTACCCTTATACCTCCAAAAAAATTCAAAAATAATAATAACAAGGCAAAGCAAAAATGCCTATTACTTGCACACCCATGACAAAAGAACAGAAACCTAAAATAGCTCTATCCTTATGAAAAATTAAAAAAAAAAAAAAATACAAAAAAAAAAAAGAAAGAAGAAATAGCTTGCTAAGAGAAAAATGAGAGATAACCAAAACATCAATGCACCCGAGGCGCATGTTAGTAGAAGGGGAAGAGAAGAGGGTTTTGAAGCTCACCATTGCTGCTGCTAGCGTTGTTGCTGTTGATGTATTAATCGGCATTCCTAATGGAGTATAAAATTAAATATTTTTTGATTCAAGACCGACTTCAAGCCCGGCTCATTGACAACCCTACTGGTAGAGAGAGGGGAACCGATTAACTCTTGCCCAGGTAACAGCTTATATAGTGGGTGTTACCCTAACCGTGGGGCCTACTTTGAGGTACTTAATGCGGGTTATATGTTTTTACATCTTATTTTAGAGTAGGATCCCAAACCTTGAGAAGATCGAAATCTTAGGTGGATCATACCACCTGAAAAAGTGACATGAAAAAGTGATGAATGATCATTAAAACTTTTAGTGGGTAACAAATGTCCCACCATAAGTTTTGAATCAAGCTATCTTTGTATTTTTCTCTCATTCAGGTCCATTTTTGTTTTTTAAAGATAAGAGAGTTTTTATTGAATATTTGAGGCAACTATAGTGACCCAATACACTTTGGCATAGCCATAGTAACAAAATGGGGAATGGGCCAACTTATCATAACCTCAAACTCTTATACCGATTATCTCTCCCTAATCACCCCACGACTCTATCGGTCTAGGATGAGCGCCCCTCGGATAAGAAGAGGAAGGGCCGAAACCGCAAGAAATTCCCTAACCAACTAAGAGGCGTTACCCATGCAAGCCAAGCTAGCCTCCCTCCGAAAATGCTCAATTGAGACTTAGGCAATTTCTTAAATAGAATCAAAGCGTTTCTTCCAGTAGTAGATACTCCATAGGGCTCGACCTTCAATGGAGAAGAAGGCCACCACCGCGAAAGAGTCACTTTCCACTTCCACTACACTGAACCTGTGCTCCAAACATAGATACAGCCCATCCACCACTACTTTAACTTTGGCTTGAAAGTTGGACCCGACACCATAACCTTTAATGAAGGCAAAGATAAACTCATCTCTTTCATTTCTACAAACTCCCCCACTACCCACGGGAGGACCCGTCTACGTTCAATTTCACTAAACCCTCCATCGGCCTATTCCATTTGACTATGGACAGTGATGGCCTATTGGCTAGCCTTGGAGAGAGACCCAAATCCCAGACAGCCTCCAAGCTATTGTGATCTCTGCAGGGCGGGAGCGGAAAACAGGCAGCAATGAGGGTAAACTATCCACATATCCTAGCAATTGTTTGGTCCACTCTAACATGAATCTCTTTGAAGCATCTGTTGTTTCTAGAGATTCAAATCTCCCATGAAGTGAGAGCAGGGGCCAACCCTCAAAGGATCCCGATACTGGTGTTATCGCTGGCCGAATTCCACCATTGTGAAGCACGGCCCACTGCAGACTGACCTTTCAAGGAGGAGAAATGATTCCATAGCTTTGTTGCCAATTCGCCCCTCGCAAAAAGGTGGTCTAGAGACTCCTCACCTCGACTATTGTCCACGCAACAAACACAGCATGAGGCCAAGGAAGCCCCTCTTTGTTTTATGTTGATCTCCACTAGGACCACACCGCAACAAATGCAGCACGAGGCCAGGGAAGCCCTTCATTCAGGTCTTCTTACATTATCAACAGGTTGGATGGCAAATAGACATTACGGAAACCTTAGGATTGGCCCTTTGAATTTTTGATGGTGAGGAACTCAATCACCACTCTTTCGTTTGGTGTGGTCCACCTGATATTTGGATCTGCTTAAGTTTTGGGTTTAGACCTTAAAATGGGCTGGAAAAACCGATGGACGGAGTGGATATATGAAATATCATCAATGTGGGCCTTATAGTAAGGATAACACCCACTGAACTGTTACTGGGGTAACACCTAATCCGCTCCCTAGAGGGAGCCCCTGTGACGGAAAGCTCATTGGATTGCAACAGCTGATGTTCGGAGGCGACACCACAAGAAACTATAAGGAATTACACACACCTTTCAAACTTTCTTAGGGCGTGTTTGGGCAGTGGGATTAGAAGGGATTGGTTGGGATAGGGATTCAAAAAACATAATTATTACCCATGGGATAATATTAATTCCATGCTTTGTTGGTAATACCGTGGTACATTGAATGAATATACCCACCATTATTTGAAATTAATGAGAATAACACACATGTGCTATATCTAAACCGTTCATTTGTTTTGTAACCTCATTTTATGGTATGGGCCTAAAAATGAGGTAGATCCAAAACTTATGTGGCACCAAAAAAGTTTTCAACGGTAACTATTAATCCCTATTGCTTTCTATGGTGGGGTCCACTTGAGCTTTAGATTTACTTGATTTTTTGGCCCATGCTCTAAAATAATCTCAAAAAATCGGTGGACGTAGGGTGTGGATATAGCCCACACATCATGGTGTGGGACCTACACTACTTGCTAAAATTGAGTGAAATTGGCACAAGACCCAATGCAATTCTATCTAATCTAATTCCAAGCCCAATGCAATTCCATCTAATCTAATTCCAAGCTTTTTCATTCTTCCCAAATATGAAGTGGAATGAACACAGACCAGATGAATCCCATCCCACCTAATCCCTTGTAATCCCACTGCCCAAACAGGCCCTTAGGGTTTGGATAAGGCTGATATTTGTGTTTTCCCCTAATTCTTGTGGAAATTACCATGTGAGTATTTCGGATGACAAATAAATATCACAGTTAAACCAAACAAGTTTCAACGGTCGTTGTTCCATCTCCGCTCTTTTTTACTGTGCCCTACTTGAGATTTGGATTTGCCAAGGTGGAAAAACTGATAACCGGAGTGGATTTGACACGGACACTGCATGGCCCATCAGAGTTTTACACGGGTTATAGGAAAATTTAGATTAGAGCCAAAGATAATGGCCAGATGAAAAATAACGAAAGGTTTAACCTCGAGATAAAATGCACAAGCTACCATCACGTGGGCCAAATTGGAAACTGATGATGCTAGGAACAGACACCATAACAAGCAAAAAATCATGATTCTTTGGCCTGGAATGGGCATATCTGTGTGGGGCCCACCGACCATCGTGTATTTGGACGTGATTTAGATACTGACAATGTCAGTAGCGAAATCGGTACTGAAGTGACGTCCCATAGCTCTGTGGGCCCACCATGATGTATGCGTGATATCTACACCGTCCATCTATTTGAAGAGATCATTTTAGGGAACGAGCCAATGAATGAGACGAATCCAAAGCTCAAGTGGATCCCACCATAGAAAACAGTGGGACAGTGACATCCACCGTTAAAAACTTCTTAGGGGCCACATAAGTTTCCGATCAAGCTGATATTTGTTTTTTCACTTCATCTATCTCTATGTTAACTTACGAATAGCTTGGATCTCAAAAATACATCATGTTCGCCTCTAGAAAATTTTCAACGGTGACTGTCACTGCCCCACTCTTTTCTGTGGTGGGGTCCACTTGAACTTTAGATCTGCCTCATTCTTTGGATCGTTCCCTAAAATGATCTCTTCAAATAGATGGACGGTGTAGATATCACACATACATCATGGTGGGCCCATGGAACGTGACGTCACTTCAGCTGTGATTTGGCTACTGACATTCTCTGCAGTATCTAATTCGCGTCCAATTTGTTCATCCACGCCAGCCATATCTTTTTTTAGATTATTTTAAGGTACGAACCCAAAAATGAGGAGCGCTCAAGTGGACCGTACCAAATAATAAGGTTGAGTTGCATTAAACAAAGCATTATGAGTAATCTTGAATTACATTAAATATAAGTCATCTGCCTGGTCCTGGCTAGAGAGAGGGAGGGGAAACGCCGATGCATCCTACTTATGGTTGTACACCGGCCTTGCTGTGCTGGGTTGAATGGTTCGTGCAAAACGTGTCTGTGCCGTTTTTTTAGAAAGTGAGGCTAAGCAACACCGCCATGGCTAAAGTGCTAACATCCCTGCTGTGACTTGCTGGCGGCGTCGCCCCAGACCCTACCTAACAGATTCTGCCTATTGGGCAGTTTAAAATGAAGACAAACACATTCATATATTGAAAAATTACACATTATTTAATATGTGAATTAAATGTTGAAATGAAAATTACAATATTCATTATTGTTTAAGCACATCCCAAATAGGTTGGCACCTAATCAATTACTTGATAATAATGCTTTATTATTATTATTTTATTTTTTTTGTTTCTATAAGAAATTATTAAAAAAAAAAAAAAAAACTATAAATAATAATAAAATGTTACAGATAACCCTAAATTAAATAAATTGCTAAATTTCTATTTTATTGATTTTATTTCCAAGAGCATTTTCATTGATCAAACTTTGCTCTTACTCTCAGCTTTAAACAAATACCTCAAGCACACACAACAGTCCATCGTAACTGCTACGTGTCGTGCTGTGGCCCATGCCTGGTGGGTCATGCTTCATGTAGTGCTGCGGGTCAGAATATTGAAGCCCGGCACGGCCTACTATTTTAGCGTGATGTGTCAAGCTGGGCCTGACAGCTATGCAGGGCTGTGTAACGGGACAGTTTTACCGTGCCAGGCCATATTGTGGGGTGTATCGGCGGGCCAGATTTACACCCCTAGTCCTACCCCCACTATCTCCGGATTGAAATGTGCAGGTTTTGAGGGCCACCATGATGTACGGATTTTATCCACACCGTAGATTGACTTTGTCATGTTGTTTTAATGCATAAGCTCAAAAATAATGCAGCTCCAAGGCTCAAGTGGACCACACCATAGGAAGTAGAAGTGTTAGTGACACTTATTGTTGAAACCTTCCTAGGGCTTACCATGATGGTTAAGTAACATCCAACCTGTTCATGAGGTCACATAGTTCTGAATGAAGGGAAAATACGATCCAAAACTTTTAAAGCTCTTAAAAAAAAAAAAAAAAAAAACACTAAATAAATAAATAAATAAAAATTCCACTGTTTAAAACTTTTAAAGCTCTTGAGAAGTTTTCAAGAGTACGAGTTTAATCCTCACTGTTTAATCTTTGATCTGCTCATTTTTGAGCTTATTCACTAAAATGATATGGCAAAGCCCAGTGTGAATAAAATCCATACTCTCACGGCGTTAGGGGATTCCTTCATTCTCATGACGTCAGGTGACGTAAGCTAAAAAAATTTTAAAAACATAAAATAAAATTACCTATGCATTAACACTTTAGCCAAGTACGTATTGCCAAATTAGGTGGTCCACCTGAGATTTAGATGTGCCTCTTTTTTCTTTTTCTTTTCTGTACAAAAAAAAAAAAAAAAAAAAAAAAAAAAAAAAAAAAAAAAAAAAAACCAGGTGGAAAATCTTCACCTGAATGTATATTGCCAAAGGAGAGAAAGGCCAGACTCAGACTAACTCCAACAGGCAGCCCCTCACCTAGGTCTGCAGCAAGGCAGGGGAAGAATAGATTATCCCTGAAAGGCATTAGCCAGTCAGTCCCTGCTGACAACCATGCTCAAGGCCATCAGCTGAAAACGGCCATGCAGCTGAAGCGGAGAGCCAAAACCAATCTCGCATAGTTCACCACACAAACGAACATAACTAGCCGAGCTAAAAGATCTGTCAAGCTCCACAGATGCACGAGCTGCAGACGGAATCAAAAGCAAGAAGGTCCCTCCTAGCCCGATGAGATGGTCAAACACTCATGCAGCTAGTAGACAGGCCCTCTGTTTGCGACTCCACAGAGCTGGAGATTTAGATCTGCCTCAGTTTTGGGTACATGCCCTAAAATGAGCTGCCGGATGTCACTGATAAAACACATACATCGTTTTGGGGCCAGAGATCTTTGACACCAGTGATGTATGTGTTAGATCTACGGTCCATCTATTCTCCATATCATTTAACGGCATGATCCTAAAAACAAGGCAGATGCATATCTCAAGTAAACAGTGAGAATTGGACGTTGAAAATTTTGGCTGAAGAAGGCTCAAATAAAGCTGACATTTATGTTTTCCTTTCATCCGGGTCTGTGTGAGCTCATGAACAGGTTAGATCACAAATAAACGCCGGTAGACCCTAGAAACTTTCAACGGTACTCGTTCATTCCTCACTTCTTTCTGTGTTGTTGTCTATTTAAGCTTTGCATCTGTATTCTTTTTTTTTTTTTTTTTTTTCTGTTCATACCCAATAATGATGAAAAATTGGATGGACGGTGTGGATCTAACACATACATCATTGTGAGGCCCACAGAAGTTCCACACGTCAAAACATTCCGTTGCCTTTTTTTTTTTTTTTTTTTTTTTTAAAATTTTTCATAGTCAGCAGCAGTGACGTGGACCAATAAGAGAAGCCAGCAGCACATCCGCACTCGAGGAAAGCGAAACGGCGCTCGCGTTCGCATGTGTAGCAATTGGGCCAACGTAGGCGTTGTATCGTGTCTGCGTACATTCCTTCGTATTCTAAAGGCAATGAACCTAGTTTTCAACATCAGCCGTTTGAACGACTTCTTACCCCCTTCAGTCTTTATAGAGAGAGAGAGAGAGAGAGAGAGAGAGAGAGAGAGAGAGAGAGAGAGAGAGAGAGAGAGAGACTTTGTTTCTACAACCAAAGAAGATAGATTAAAAATAAGATAAATACCATTAGCCTTGTCTATTGGCTGGTCTTCTTCTCATTCTGAGTGCAATCAAAGAGAACCAGAGAAAGGAATCATGGGCACTCAAGAAAATGCCTTTGATGTTGAAAAGGTATGTGAGGTTTTCTCTTCTTTTTTATTTTATTTTATTTTGCTATTTTCTTGATGTTGGTACTTCTAGAAACTTCTGTTTTTCTCTATACTTTGCCCAAACACTTAGAGAGATGCTGCAAGAGAACACTGGAAGGAGATGCTGCATGACAACTTCTGTTCTCCATTTTCAGGCTTATGCGTTTTCCTCCATTCGGGCGTTCTTTTAATTTTTGTGGTTGGATTTGTATATGGATTCATATAATAGGTGGTTCCCCGGATTAGTTGTGGGTCCCACCCGAATGTATGTTGCTTCCTTGAAGAAAAAGAAAATGGAAGGAGATGGTCATAATTTCATTAATAGAAGTCATTCTAAATAGTTTTGTTGTTAAAGATAGATATAGAGGGAGAGAGTTATAGGGAGGAGGAGGAAGGGATGCGGTTCTAATTTGATTAATATGAAATTATCTTAAATGGTTTTGCTGTCACTAATCTTAATTTACCTATACATAGATTAGATAGATTAGACAGGTAGAAAGAAAGAAACATATATAGATAGATATAAAGTTTTAACAATTTTAACAGAGAGAGATTAACAATAATTGAGAGAGAGAGAGAGAGAGAGAGAGAGAGAGAGAGAGAGAGAGAGAGAGAGAGAGAGAGATATGCCTCTTATATACATAGACATAACCTTCCTTTTTTTTTTTTCTTTCCAAGAAAGAGATTTCCCTTGGTGATATTCTTTGGTGTTGTGAGAAATGCAAGTGTTATTCCACGCATTGTGCCTCTCTCTCCGAGCTTCTGAAAACAAATACCAATTCAGGCATGACCATGGAGGACAAAACTGGCAATGCCAACAAGCAGAGAAACTCAAATTCAAAAGCACATGGCATTATAATCTCTCCTTTTTAACAGATCTAGCTTAAAAATGTTATTCAAGTATCTCAAAAGAAAGAAAGAAGAAAAGAAATAAAAAGTGAAGCATTTTTGTGCAAAAAAAAAAATAAATAAATAAATGAGAAAAAAAAAAAAGAGAAAAAAGGAAAGAAAGAAAAGAAAAAGGACTACTCTAGTTCTCTTAACTACTGAAGGCCACCCATTTGCCGCAAAGGATAAAATACAACATTAGGTTGGTCTAAGTGGCAGAAATTGATGTGACCAGCTTACCAAAACATTTTAATTTTTAATGGAGTGATTTTTTTTTTTTTTTTTTTTTTGATTAGCTTGTTAGTAAACGTTAACCCACTGTCAGTTCACACTTCACTGTTAGCCACCCCCTTTAGGGAATCGATACCAAGACCTCAGCGTTGAAATGAGGTATCTTTCACTCCATCTACCACTTTATTAAACTTCATTAAAGAAGAAGAAGAAGCTTACAGAAAATTTCACTAGATTAATTCAAATTTCTTGAAATTTTCACTAGATTAATGCAAATTTCTTGAAATTGCTTAGATGCACCCAAGTCATTTTTTGTTCCCTTGAGTGCGCACTACTAAATTTCTGTTTAAAGTAATTTCATATCTATGACGAATTATATTTATTTATTTTTCTTTTAAGTCTATGGCTATTGAATGTGTTGGGGAGAACACTCGTTTGTAGTTAATCAAACCATAATTACATTTCAATCTTAATTTATTAAGGTGCAAGCTCTACAAGCGAAGTTACAGCATTTATATAAAGAGAACCAGGACCTTAAACATATCATTAGTGTGATGAGCAATAAATGCAATATTATTCAAGACCAGTTGAACAAGAAGAGGACACATGAGATGTGCACCATGGCTGAGAGTTGCTCTAGCCAAGATTCAATCAAGAGACTGGCGAGGGAAACTATCCAAGCAAAATCGTCGCAGGTCTTTATCAGAACTGATGATGCGGACACTAGCTTAGTAAGTTTCTTCGAAGATTTTGTTCATTTTATTAAAAATAGGATTGATTTTCATCATTAAATTGGTATATATTTTCGCTGGTTTTCTAGTCATCTGTTTTCTTTTCCGCTTTATTTATTTATTTATTTGAGTTTAGACAGTGAAAGATGGTTATCAATGGAAGAAGTATGGACAGAAGAATACTAAAGATAATCCATATCCGCGGGCTTATTTTAGGTGTTCTACCACTCCAGATTGTCCCGTCAAGAAAAAGGTAAATGATTTACCCGAACTTTTTGTGCCTACTAATATCCATTGTAAGGTTTTAATTAAGAAGAAAAAAAAAAAATTTACTCTACAAAATCAATATATTTTCAGTTAAGGATGAAACCATAAGGTAGATTGGTAATGAATGTAATACATATATGGAGATTTGGTTTTTCTCCTGAATTCTGCAGCATTAATGAACTTCTATGGTTCTTGAGAAAATTGCTTGATAGAGTACACCAGTTTATTGGAGAATGAAGGTTAATAGACTTTTTTGTGACTATAACTTGAAAAAAGAAAAGTCTAATACACCAAAACATTGTGCTTTTTTTTTTTTTTTTTTTTTTTTTTTTTTTTTTTTACACACGCACACGCACCCCCACACACACCCCACACACGCACGCCGTGGGATTTCACCACTGGTGGGTACTCGAACCCTTGACCCGGTGTTGAAACTCCTGGGAGTCTACCACCCGGGTAAGAGTAAGGACCCGGGAATCATGTGAAGAAAAATCTAATACACCAAAACATTGTGCTTGGGAATCATGTGGATTTTCTTTCTTGGAGGAATCCACTGATCATCTTATCATATTGAAATATAATTGCAATTCATAAACATCATGTAGCATAAACATTGGAACTTGTCGAGTGCCTATGGACATTTTTGTGCCACTAGATTATGCATCATACATGTGTCACATGTAAGATGATTTGAAATACCTGAATTTTGATGCAAAGCCCCCGTATACGAAATCCATTCATCACCGAAATACCTAAATTTTGATGCGGTCAACACGTCACTACCACTTGTCTCCTCACTGGATTTCGTAGTGTTGGCCTCTTTACCACTTGTCTCATCACTAGATTTCGTAGTGTTGACCTCTTCGCCCAGTAGTCCCAAAACCTTTTAGATTCCAGCAAATGTGGACCACTCATGATTCCTTTTAACAGCTAGTTAAGAATGGTTGGCAAGCAAACTCCATGGGGGACCTAATGTATTCTATCCTTAGTAAGATGAGAAGAGTAAAAGTAGCCCTGAAAAACTGGAATTGGGAAATCTTTGGGAATATTTTCCTTAAGCTGCAGTAGGTCGTGGATGATCTGGCATCGGCAGAACTCACCTTCTAAGACTCCTCTGACCACAGTTCCTTGTAACTTCTCCAATCTGCTAAGAACAAAGTCTCAGAATTGGAGCTTTCCGAGGAGATCCTTTGGAGACAGAAATCCAGGATCCAATGGCTTAACGAAGGGAACAGAAACACCAAGTTTTTCCATGCCTCAGCGACAAGCAGAGCATGAAAAGAAAAAATTCTGGAATTAAGGCTGTAGGACGGATTGCGCACAAATGACGAGAATATTATCAAGTGGGAGGCCATTGCCTTCTATGAGTAACTTCTACGGGCTGAACCCAATGTCATCTCAAACTCCTTCCTAAATAGCATTGCCCCTGTTGTATCCTCTCAGGACAATCGCACCCTCCTAACTGTCCCTTCCCTCGAGGAAGTCCATGGCACAGTTATGTCCCTCCCAGCGGATGGTTCCCCCAAGCCGGATGGATTCTCAGGAGCATTCTTCCAATCATGTTGGGAGATTGTGGGCCAAGATATTCTGCAGGCTGTCACCTCCTTTTTCAAGGGAGGGTCTCTCCCCCGAGCATACTCGACCACTCTTCTCTACCTCATCCCTAAATCCGCCTCCCCAACTAAATTCTTTGATTTTAGGCCCATCAGCCTTTGTGATGGTATTTATAAGGTCTTTTCTAAAATTCTTGCTGACAGGTTAAGGTGCATTCTACCTGAAATCATTTTTCCGGAGTAAGGAGCTTTCGTCAAAGGGAGATCCATTGTAGAAAATTGCGCGCGGGCCCAGGAAATCTTCAGGGATATCAACAGAAAAGTCAGGGGCGGTAATATTATGTTAAAGCTAGATATGGAGAAGGCCTACGACAGGCTCAGCTGGGACTTTCTTTTCAAAGTCCTCTTCAAGTTTCGATTTGATAAAAAATGGATCAGTCTACTTCAAAACTACTGGTCCAACTGCTGGTTTTCTGTCCTAATTAATGGTGAAGCTATAGGCTTTTTCAAATATTCTAGAGGTCTCAGCCAGGGAGACCCCACCTCGCCAAGCCTATTCATCTTGGCAGCAGAGGCTCTCAAGAGGGGATTTGTGCAACTCATATCCAATGGTCAATGTCAGCCATATAAAACCTGCAGGAACTGCTCGGTCATCTCACATCTACTCTTCGCTGACGACACGATTTTGTTCGCTAACGGTAGTAAATCCTCCCTTAAAAGTATTGCCGACTTCATCAAAAACTACGAAAGGGCATCAGGTCAACGTGTTAATGGTCAGAAAAGTTTCTTCATCATGGTAACAAACCAATCAGTTACAAGTCAGAGATCAACTTCAGCTATTTTGGGTTTCAATAGCGGTTCTTCTCCCTTCACTTACCTGTGCCTCCCCATTTTCAATGGCAGACCTTGACGTGCCTATTTTCTGCCACTCCTTATCAAAAATCTCAACAAGGTAGCCAGTTGGAAAGCTAGAATCCTCTTGCAAGTTGGTAGGTTAACACTTCTTAACCACGTCCTATTCAGGATGTCTATCCACGTGTTAGCTGCCACGGATGTCCCAACTAGCATCTTAAAAGACCTTCAAAGTTCCTTTACAGACTTCATGTGGGGCTAGGAGGGAACTAGAAAAAGATGCCACTGGCGCAACTGGCAAGTGATTATGCTCCCAAAAGCGGAAGGCGGCCTGGGGATCAAAAGCCTCTCAACAGTTAAGAAAGCCTTCCACCTTAAGATGGCTTGGACGATCCAACACTATGGTGTATCCAACTGTTGGGCTAAATTCAGCAGAGCCAAATATGAATCTAACATGCAAAGGCAAGGTTCAGGCCCTTCATGCGCTATTGCATCCCCCCTCTGGAAACATATTCACAAACTCACCCCACTGCTATCTCCCCACTCTCGTAGGTTGGTGAGCAGAGGTGACGGCAACTTCTAGAGGATCAACTGGTCTAGCCCGTGTCCCCTCCTCGAATGGGCAACCGAGCCGATCCCTGCGTCCCTGCCGCAGGCATCAGTCAAGGATCTGATAGGGCCCTCTGGCTAGGGTAGTCTCGCCTCCCTTCACAACCTGCTACCCCAGTTCGTCTTCGACCATATCAGGGATGAATGAATTTGTATCTCTCTCACGGCCGACAAATGCATCTGGACACCCTCCTCTTCCAGGGAATTCTCTATCAGCATAGCACCCAGATTCTCTGTCTCCAAGCTGAGAAGAAGACCTAGTCGAGATGGGTTTGGCATGCCAAATTGCCTCCTAGGCTGTCCTTGCTGACCTGGAAACTCATCCATAAGGCCATCCTAGTAGACATCAGAATTTAAAGCAAGGGTATCCCATTAGCATCAAGATGTAACTGCTGCCCTGCTCCGTCAACTCCCCAGACAAAATCCATTAACCACCTATTTCTGCTGGGCTCTAAAGCCAAGGCAGTTTGGGAGCAGTCCGTCAGGGCCGTGGGCATGGGCAACCCGTCCCCTGCAATGGTCGGCCGTTGGTATCGCCTCTCTCCGATGGACTGCGACCACCTCCAACCCAAAGATACAGCCCATAGTGGGCCTCATGCTAGCACTCATCTTCCAGGAGCTCTAGAGAGCTAGGAACGTGGCTCGTTTCATTGGTCTCGATGCTTCAATCTCCGTCATTCTGGCCAACATCCATCGCTAGATCATCCAACTGAGCCCTCTTCTCCCTGCCACTGCCTCCGTCAACCGTATCCCATCAGCGGCCCTTTATGCCTTACGCATACCCACTTGCCCCTCAACAACTCCTATTATTAAATGGGTTAGGCCGCAACCTAGCTGGATCAAACTAAACGTTGATGGATCATAGTGGGGTAACTTGGGCTCCTCTAGGGGGGGGGGGGGTGGGAGCAATATTCTCTTCACATTCTCTCATTCCTACGAATTCGGATCCAACACTCGTGCTGAAATCCAAGCAATCCTTAATGGGCTCAGCCTCTGTGCAAACCGTGGCTTCACGCACGTGGAGATTGCTAGTGATTCCTTATCTGTGATATCTGCCCTCATCTCAGGCGCCTCTCTATCATGGTCCATGTGGTATTAGTGTACAAGGATTGACGCCCTCTCTCATTCCTTCGTGGTCCGCTTCTTGCATTGCCTCAGAGAAGCCAATTGCCCAGCAAATGAGCTGGCTCGCATGGGAAGTGCAGGCAGGGAGAACCTCATTTTTCAAGAGGTTTCCGCCCTCCCGGCCAAAATCTGCGGCCTTATCTTCTTAGATAAAATTGGGTTGGGTAGCATTCGTACCGCCCAACTTGTGTCTGTTACTTCTTCATTCTGTTCTTGAGCTTTTACTCTTACGATAGGAGGGCCCTATCGGGTCTATCTCGAATCAAGTTGTATATCATTTTGCGATGACATATGGTATATATTTTCTTTAGAAAAAAAAAAGAACTCTCTGATTTCTCCATCATCTACTTAGGATTTTGGCAATCCTTCGTCATGTGCTCTGTAATACCACAATTCCAACACTTAAGCTTCCCTTTGCCCTTTCCCTTGGATTTGGATCTCGATCGCAAAGAACTATTATCTTACTCAAAATTCATCCTCCTCGTAATCAATGTATTTATAAAAGCACCCACATCACCACTTTTCTTTCTCATCGCATTCGACTAAAGTGTTGAGATAACGGTCTCAACACTATTGGTTGTCCTATCGGTGCACAAAGAGTCTTTAAGCGACTCATACGATTCTGGAAAAAAAATCAATAGAATACATGCTTGATCTTCATCTTTCATTCTCATCCACATCCAGCAATTTACAAATGAGCCTATTAAAGTTACTGATGTGAGCCTTAACATAGGTATCTTCCGTCATCTTTAGATTAAACAATTATAGCTTCAGATACAAGTGATTCTCAAGAGACTTCTTTGCATAGATGTTCTTTAGTCTTGCCCATATATCTGATATACCACCAGTTCTCCTCCGGTGTAACGGCAACACAAGTGTGGGGGCATTTCAGGTAGATCTCGATATCCATGGGCTCCACCCCTCAACGACGGCTAGGATGTCTAAAAATTGGTGGGCTGATGCTAAAACTCGAATAAATTTCCTGCTTTGAAGGACCTCATGCCAATCTTTATCTTCTAGGAGATATGGAAGGCTAGAAACATGGCCCGCTTCGATGACAACATTCTTTAGCCATCAGCGGTTATTTCTAATACCCTCCATTGGATCAGACTGGTTAGGTCCATCTTGCTGCTTCCCAAGGCTCTAAACCCATCTATGGCAATATATCTGCAGTTTGAAGGAATCGTTCGCAACCAGACCAAACTATCGACTTTCCATGTGGTCAAATGGGAACCCCCCCTAAATGTTGGATAAAGATATATAAATGTTGATGGGTTAGCATTAGGGAATCTAGGCCCATCAGGAGGTGGTGGAGTGGCCAGAAACAGTTTGAGAGTTTTTCTCTTTGCGTTCTCAGCGGGTTTTGGATTCGATTCTAGCTCTAGGGCCGAAACCAGGGCAATCCAAGAAGGCCACTCTAGATGCATAGACAAAGGAATTTCCAAGGTGATGGTTGAAAGCAACTTTATGTCGACCATTGTGCCCTCTCCAAACGAACATGCTCCACCTGGCCAATGTGATATTGGTTTGCAAGAATAAAGTCTGTCAAGAGTAAAATGGAGGTTAGTCTTGTTCACATGCCGAGAGAGGGGAACTCGGTGGCTGATGGGCTCGCTAGACTGGGGAGTGGGACGCAACGTACCAGGAGTTCATGTCGTTGAGAGAGCTCCCGCCCTCCATTCGAGGTCTCTTGTTCCTTGATAAAGTGGGCCTAGGCTCGATTCGAGAGACTTAGGTCATTTTTCTTCTTCTTCTTCTTTTTTTTTTTTTTTTTCTTATTTTTTTAGTTGTCATTTATGATAGGTGGGCCTACCTCCCTTTTCCTAGTAGTCCCTCCCGAAATACTTGTGAGAGCCTTCTCAGCTATATTTTTTTATGACATGAATACAAATATTTCTTTCCAATACACACACACACACACACGCACACGTTATAGTTTTATCTCTCAAACATTATAAAGGACCTCTTCCGTTAGACACAACAACTGGATTAAGATATTGGCTTTCTTATCTAACATGCACCATTATTTTATGGTTTCTGGTTGCTTTCAAAGGAAGGCATCTTCCAATCCTTACTGAACTAGGATGTCATTCATCTTAACTTTCCATAATTTTAACTAAAATACTTCTCTACATTGAACTTCATATTAGATGCCATTAATACCTTACTTTCATATTTGATTTATTAGATGTATCGTAAACATGGTTGCATGATGTGCTCATTGAGTCGGACTCTTCTTTTGTAGTTTTTTTTTTTTTTTTTTTTAGGAACAACAAAAGAGAGGGTAATTACACATCCCTCATGTAACCCAGGCCCATTTTATTCAGAAAAATTAGACCCCTAGTGAATCTAGGAAGCAAAGCTATAGTCTAGAAGAAGATATTGTTCTGAGTCGCACTACCCCTCCAAGCTAGGTCATCATCTGCCGCATTTGCCTTCCTAGGCGTATGAGCAAAACTAACCTCTAGAGCTCCCATAAGAGCCTTAACCCTTACTTTCCAATATGAAACAGACCATGTCACATCCAAATCCTTGGAGAGAATCGTAATAATGGATTTAGAGTCACTTGCCACTTCCACTTTTGAGAAACCCAAATCTGTGCATCAAGATAGGCCCTCCCAGATTGCCTTAAATTTGGCGCGGGTGTTGGAGCCTAAACCATAGGCTGAAGAGAATGTAAATAGGAAATTGCCCTCTCTACATCTACCCACAGCACCCCCAGAAGGGCCCGGGTTCCCAATGGAAGAACCATCCATATTAATTTTAATCCAGTCTCTCCCCGGCCAGATCCATTTCACAACTTGGGTCTTCTTACTAGTCGAGGTAGCCCCGTCCAAGCTGAGGAAAGAGAGAGCGACCGCCAAGGAGCACTTAACAACCTTGGGGAGAAGAAGGAGAGGGGTTATCCACGAGAGCCAATGATGGACCTTTGCAATCATCCTATCCATAAGGAAATCGGAGTTATCATAGCACACACTATTCCTGGCCAGCCAGATTTCCTAGAATATCAGCAAGGGGTTAATGCCCCTCAGAATATTTAGTCAGTCCTTTTGGGCAGCAACTGCCCACCACCTTGCAGCTCTGCCCGCTGGTGAGACGTGAGAAGAGGTGGGGATGTTGAGAAGTGGCTGAAAGTGGTTCTAGATCTTCTTAGTCGAATTACCTGTGGAGAAGACGTGGTCGATGGATTCCACCTCCAACTGAAACTGGGTGGGGGCAACAGACACATTTGGATGCTAGTTGGATCCCTTTGTCTTGAGTTCTGGTCTCCACGAGGATTGCTTTATGGATAATCTTCCAAGCCAGAAGTGATATTTTTGGAGGAAGTTTGGGGTGCCACACCCATTTCACCCACGATTTCCTATCGCCAACATTCTTAGAGATCTCCCACACCGATTTTAATTGAAATTTCTCTGACGAAGAGGGCATCCAAATCTGCTTGTCCTCAAATGGAGAGGTGTAAAAGCCCTCATCATGAATGTCGTCCATGACCAGCTGTGGAAGAAATAGGCGAGTTTCATCAAGGTCGCGCTAGCTGCTGGGTCTGATGAAATGATCGATGTGGTTGCTAGGCGTTAGAGGAGGCTGAAGACACCAATCAGAGAGTGGCCCCAACCCGGACCAATTGGTGTTCCAGAAACTGCAATGACCACTTCCAATAATCCAACGACAGTGGTTAGCCACCAGCTGAAACTGACTGCATATCTTCTTCCAAATGGGTGAAGCGTGGATGGAGAGACTTGCCCCACTTACATTGCCAAAGTAGGACGGGTATTTAGCCTTGAAGAAACCAGCCCAGCAACTACCAATGCATCTGCAAGTGATGGTCCAGGCCTTCTTGATTCTGAAGGCCTGCATTACGTTGAACAGGTTTTTGATACTCAGCCCCCCTTCATCCCTTGGGGCTGCAATGTGCTTCCAGCTAAGCCAATGTCATTTTTTTTCGATCCCCATCCCCACCCCAGAAGAAATCTGCACAGGCATTTTCCATATCAGCAAGAAGGGTATAAGGGATGTCCATAACAGCCATAATGTGAACCGGATTGCTATTTAGCACATGGTCGATGAGAGTCACACAGCCCGCTTGGGAGAGGATCTTACTTTTCCAGCCTGAGATTCTGCCTTGAAACTTCTTGACTAGGGAATGGAAATAGGCCTTCTTGGCTTTCCCTTTGCAAATGGGAACCTCCCGATAGGTGAACGGGGAAGTCTCCTAGTTGAAGCCAAGAGTACTCCTTTGGGCTAACCTGACACGGGCCGCTGATTAATTTGCCGCCAGGATGAAAAAACTCTTTTGTTTATTAATCTTTTGGCCTTAGATTCTTTGGTAGTGGGCAAGGAAGGAAGCGATCTATGATAGGGAGTACTGCCCCCATTGGCAAAAAGCATAGTGTCATCCGCAAAAAGCTGGTGGGAAATCACTGGACAGTTCTTTTGTGTGTGAAAAGGTGGCAGGAACCACTATTGATCAAAATTTGAAAACCTCTGCTTAGAACCACTGAAGAAAGGATGAAAAGGCCCAGGGAGATGGAGTCTCCCTAACGAAGACCTCTTGTCAAGCGGAAGAAGCTGCAAGGTTCACTGTTGAGAAGAACCGATCGAGAAATAGGAATTACTCCAACACCTTTTTACCATAGCAATCCAGGTATTCATAAAACTGAAGCGACGAAGGACCGCCTTGAGAAAGCCCTAGTACAGCTTGTCATATGCCTTCTCCATGTCTAGCTTGATAAGAATATTCCCTCCTCTAGCTTTCTTATATATATATATATATATATATATATATATATATATATATATATATATATATATATATCTCTAAAGACTTCCTGAGTAAGAGCGCGGTTCTCAGCTATGGACCTCCCTTGAACGAAAACCCCTTGTTCAGACGACACGATCTTTGGAAGGAACCTGCTAAGCCTGTCAACAATAAGTTTGGAATTTTTTATAAACACAGTTGCACAAGCTAATAGGGCGAAAATTAAAGAACTTCTTAAGATCCGGGGTTTTGGGGATTAGGAATATCAAGGTCGCAGTAAAAGCCCGCGGAATTGCTCCCCCTCTGAACAAGGACGAAGCTGCTTGGAGGATATCAACTCCCACTATATCCCAGCAACCCAGGAAAAAAGCATTTGTGAAGCCATTCGGGCAGGGAGCCCCATCCGGCGTGAGGCCCTTCACCGCTGCCATGACCTCGTCATACAGCAGCAATTGCATCAAGGAGTCATTGTCGATTGAGGAGATAGCGTGCGGGATAGCTTGGAGCATATCACCCTCGAGAGTAGTGACACCTGCCGACATGAGGGAAGAGAAATAATCAGTGGCTACTTTCTTGATCAACCCCTGATCCGTAACCATAAAGCCATCCTCCAAGTGGATCTCATCAATGTTTAACCTCCTTGCTCGATCGGATGCCATGTTATGGAAGAACTTTGTATTTCGATCTCCTTCTTGGAGCCAGTGCAATCTGAATTTTTGTTTCCAGTAGATCTCCTCACATAGTTCCAGATGAGCCAGATTATCTTTTGCAAGTTGAAGACTATGATTGTTCTCCTAAGAAGAAGAGGTTTGGGTTGCCTCCTCAGCTGTCGCAAGCTCTTACTTGGCCCTAACAATATTCTAGAAAATATTCCTGAAGATTTCTTTATTCTAAGTTTTTAAAGCCCTCTTCACGTTCCTCAGTTTGCTATGAAGAACCAACATGAGATCCCCGACGATGTCAGATTTCTAAGCCTCTTCACCTCTTGGAAAGAGGTGTGAGCCATCCACATACATTGGAGCCTGAAGGGTTTTGGGAATGTGGCGGTTGGCGATGGACAGGAAATATGGAGTGGAGCGTAATCCAAATTCATCCTGGTTAGTTGGTGGACCTGAAAGGAGGGAAAAGTTGATAAGCAAGAGTTGTTGCAACAAACAAGGTCCAATCTAGCCCACACCCTTGCTCTACTGTTCTGATTGTTGCCCCATGTAAACTTACTTCAAGAGAAACCAACATAAAAAAGGCTAGACCTGTTTAGGCCATCTGCAAAATCTGAAGCGCTCGATGAGTTAAAAGGGCCAGTCCCTCTTCTTTCAGTGGAGGATAGGATCGCGTTAAAATCACCCACAACCAGCCAAGGAACAGATGTTAAGCACTTGGCATTGACCACTGATGTTAAAGACCAATTTGCACTGCCCCTGGCAGTGACCTTGATGGAGAGCATCTCGGAGGAAGATGCCACCACATCGATGACTACTGAGGAATCTGAAAAAATCTAGACCTTACCCCCTTGATCCACATTTGACACGGAAGAGTGGAATCCTAAACTGAGACCGATGTGAACTCGTCTATCGTCCCCTCAACATAGGCTCTAAGATAGCAACAATGTCTGGTTTAGTTTTCTTAATTAAACATTTGAGAGACGAGATAGTGGGTTTGTTCCCCACCCCTTGGATATTCCATATTAGAGCACTATCCCTTAAAGGATTGCTCAGGCACAGAGCTACGACGTTTGAGTCTTCTCAATCTCCTATCACAGGCTTCATCTGGGTTCTTGGCCATGATATCCCTGACTTGAGCTAAGCGCGACGCTTTCTTGTTTATTCTCTTGTGGTATGTTCTTTGCTTCCTGCTTGGGTCATCAATTTTAGTCCTATTCTCAAGGAATGAAATATTTTCTATTGAAGTACGTAGCCCCTGGAGGTGAGCTTCACCCAAGGCAGAACTGTCTCAGGGAGTTGATGGCTGAGTGAAGAGATCCAACTCCTCATCCATAGAATCTTTTTTATAGTGGATGAGAATTGAAGGGGAGTTGGGCTGCAATGGGTCTAGAATTACGGGACTTGTGAGCGTAGCAAGAGCATGAGGGCTGGTGTGTGGAGGAGAAGATTTCTAGAAAAAGGGGGATAGATCAACTGTCAGTTAAACATCCCCTGCTACCTCTATCTTACGGATTGGACGGTGTGGGGAGGAAATCCAGGTCGCCGCATCTAAGTTTTCCTCTGACTCATCTGATGTCGTCCCTATCTTGAGAGGGTTGTGGCCCTCCGATATGCCTTCTAATTAAACTGATCTTCCTCTAGGAGGCGACTTCAGGGGTTGACTGTTGCTGATCTTTGGTTGCCTAACCATGAGGGGCCCCCAGCTGGAGGCTATATGTCGATGCTTGGACTGGGAGGGCAGGAGGGAGGGAATGAGAGATGGATCTATCTATTTGGTAGGGAGAGCTAATAGCTTGCCTAGAGAGAAAGGATTCTGGGAATGTGGCTCAAGGAAGGTGGGAGGTGGCTGAGTGAGATAATTGAGGTTATGGGCGAACTCCGTTTGGGTGTGGGCGAGTGGGACATGTGGGGAAGCTTAGGCAATTTGGTTAAAGTGTTGGGGAGATTGGTTACCTGGGACCTCAATATGGGAATGTATTGGTGTTTGCCTCACAATGGCATCATGTGGGTGGGCCTCAAATCCCTCTGAAGTCTCAGAGGTATTTACGTAAACACGTAGATGACATGGGGTCGACAAGATCTTTTCACATTCATATGGTGGAGAGGATTGCAGTGGGATGAGAGGGGATTCAGAAATCATACCTGGCATCATAGTATTGTGAGACGGGGAAGGCATGTCCTTGACCGTGTTGGGGATATGTGGCTGATAACGCTTCACTAGAGGGGTCACAGGGTGATGGAACGCTCTTTCCACCCACTCTTTGGTGGACATAGATGCCAGCTTGGATGTGGTGGGCAGCAATTCCTCTCCCTCTATTGGAGAGTCGAAAATGCCCATAATCAGGAATTCCGAGTCTTATAGTACCAGCCTTCTAATTTTCTAGGTATCTGTTCCAAGCAACAGTTTGACCCTTACTTTGGCCCCTATCTACACCAGCCCTAGAGTAGAGCATCTGTCAACCTCCAATACCTCACCAAAGGTACTCCCTAACCCTTTGAAAACGGATGCAAACCATGCCTGAACAGGAATTCCATACAATGTTAACCAGATTCTTACTGATTAGGGGCTGCAGTTGGATTCCAAGCCTCCACCAACGAGATTTTCATCTTAGAGTGGAGCTCTGCATCTGAGTAAAAGGAGATTAGTTCAACCCTTGATTTGAATACAATGAGGAAACTGTCTGGGCTCAGTCGGGCGATCTCAGTCGTGGACGCCGAATACCTGGATTCAGCCAGAGTATGAGAGAGGTGGATTAACTGGACTTCCGGAATCTCAGCGTGAGTAATAAGGGCCAGTTTCAGTGCTTTCAACTTTCTCTGAACTTCCTTAGGATAAGCTATGAAGGTGAGGTTGGTCGGTGTTGGGTGGTAGATGGATGTTGAAGGGGTAGGTCAACCTTCTCTGTTTTGTGGGTTTGGGGTAACGTGATTAGCGGATTCTGCAATGCGGAGGTATAAGGGAGCTAGAGGTCTTTGTGTGTGTGTGTGTGTGGGGGGGGGGGTGTTGTGGGATCTTATCTAGTGGCTGAATCTCAGCACATGTTGGGAAAGGTTTGGAAGCCTTGCTAGGCTTTCTGGGATTGGCAATGGCCACTTTCAGAATCCTACCATCGACCATCTTCCCTTGATGCACACCCATGGCCATGTAAGCATCTGCGGTGTAGTGGAACCTGATGAAAGCATAACCTCTAGGCCAACGAAGTTGCTCATCCCATGGTGTGAAAATGTTAGCAATCCTCCCATATTTCCCGAAAATCCTAAATAGATCTTCATCAGTGGTGTCGAAGGAGAGATTTCCAATGAAAATGTTGAACCCACTCATCTTCTCCAGCAAAATAGGGTTGAAAGGAAAAACCCCCCAAATCACCATTTCTCTCAAGGTTGATTTCATAATGTCTAAGACAGCTACTTGTTTTTTAACTTCTCATGTACCATCATCTAATTAAAATCCTAGCTAATTAACCCCTAAACTAGTAGCTTGATCTTGATCCACCGATGCAAGTAAAGGTCCAACATGATCATGTATCCATAGAATACTCACACTCCCTTGAAAGGTGGAGTAAAGGTATATAGACACCAAATCAACCCTTAATAATGAAGACTCTCCATCCTTCCCAAGTTAGTCCCCTCATGTAGGATGACCATCCGTTTCATCATGTAATGTCTACAAGTCTATCCTAAAAAATATGATGGTCATAGTATATTCAGGTACCGACATCCATGGACCATAACTCTCCCTTGGCCAGTGACCTTTATATCAAATATTGAGTTTCCAAGGACATCGAGAGGACTTACTCCTCAACTTATCTTATATTCATGAATTTCACACATTAATTAATGCACAACAATTTATCCACTTAAGACACTTGGTCATCATGATCGACGACTGAGATCATCACTATCATATCCACATGTCTAGTTGAGTCAGCTCACATTAGTTTTTTAGGGCACAACGATAACTAACGCATGGAATGACTTCAAAAGCGATCAAGAGGCAATTCTATTCCGAGGATATTGAATACCAAGCTCATAGAAATCTCGAGTTGTTAAGCCACATGGAATTGATTTTCTAGTATTTCAAGAAGCTCCTAATGCTTATTTCAAATATTATTGATTTGGTAGATTTCAAGAGGTTCCTGGTGCTTATTTCAAATATTATTGAACTCCTCTTCGAGTTTTAGCACATTTTCAGGGAAGGCAATGCCCCAGCCGATGCGTTAGCCCGCAACGGGAGTCTGTCCCAAGCTCGGTTTTGTAGCAATTCATGGGCCGAGCTTCCCTAGCAGGTGCGTGGGCTTATATTCTTAGACAGGGTGGGTCTAGGAAACATTAGGGAGAGGTAGTGATTTTCAGGTCTCCTTTTAGTTGTGTGCATGATTTTTTTTTTGGTTTTCATATCTGAATGGCCCAGATGTTGTTTCGATAGGTCTTTCATTTTTTCCTGGGAAGACCCAAAAATGTAAGTTTTTGTTCAGAATGATATATATGATTACCGGTTTTTTTGAAAAAAAAAAACTTCAAAGACATTTTACAACATCAAGCTTTTAAATAAAAATAAAAATAAAAATAAAAAAAGGCGGGATTCCACCTGATTTGTATTGATAAAAAAGGATGTACATCTTGGTAATTCGGGCGAACCCCACTTGTTGATAGGCCCCACCTATCATGTGAAGAGAGAAGAAGAAAGCTAAAAGAAAAGAAAAGTAAAAAAAAGAAAAAGGAGCTAGACTGGCCAAAGGAGCCTGACAGCAGCTGGCTTGCGGACCCCAGACAAAACAGAGGAGAATCGCCCAGGAGAACCGCCCATACAACATCGAGCTTGATAGTAACTGGAATGAGGGGTTCTATAGGACCTTTGCTTTGCCAATGTTAGGGGCGGAAAGTTTAATAGAATGCACAAGGGGTCATTCTTTTGAATGAAGATCTATAATGGGTGGTCAAGGAAACAATAGGGGAGAAGAAGATAAAGGTTCCTGCCATTATAAGGAAAGATGCGATATCTCCAAACTATAGGGCAATGCTACATCCAGGATGGGCTTCATTTGACAAGGGATTGCACAAAGAGAGGCTCTCAACACTCTCCATATGAACCTGGATAAGAAAGACAATAGATGTGATAAGGAATCAATCATTAAGTTGATGCAAATCCTTAATATGATAAATGGTAACCTAAAAGACGGGAGAAGAATTGAACTTTCTTCATTCGTGATGGTGATTTTCAAGCACAAAAGAAGAATTGAACTCGATCCAAGTAGGGAAGATGAGGAGCCAGGAATAATATTGTTGAATGTTTTGCAAAGGAGGTCAAGGCACTTAGGAATTTATGTATTTGGACATGTGTTTTGGACATGTGTATCAGGAAGTGTGACCCATAACTTCATTCATTATGGTTGGCAAAAGTGTGACCCATAACTTCATCTCAGGTGAGGAGGCTAGTGACTGGGTTTGAAATTAGTATGTATATTAGCAAAGTCAAGGAAGTTAATTAAGAAGCCAGGCATTGCTAGACGGTTTCAATATTTGCAAAGAATTGGGCCTATCTAATGTTATTGTGGAAACTGACTCTTGGATTATTGCATAGGAGGTTTCCATCCCCCGTGCGGCTAGCCCTTGGAATGTATGGTACGGTTTAGATTCTATCCGTCGAATATGAAAATTTTTTAACTTCAGAATCTCCCACACCTTCCAAGAGGGAAATTCAGCTGCAGATGCCCTTGCGAGGATGGGTAGTGGAGGTTGGCCGAATATGGGTCTTATTACCCTAGATAATGCCGGTTGAGAGCTCAGTTCTCCATATCAATGAAATTTTGAGAATCTTTTTGAAAAAAAAAAAAAAAAAAAGAAGCTCTCAGGAAGGGGAAATCCTACGAGACTCCCCTTAAGGGAGTCAATGGAATTGGAAGTTTTGCTTGATGGATCTTTTTTGGCAGCCGTTTGTTTGGGCTTCGTTGTGCAGTTTTTAATTTCTTTAGTGAGGGACGTAAGTGAGAGATACGATACGTGAGGCTCGTGATTTTTTTTGTGGAGCCTGCCCGAAGTGCTAGTCTGTATATCCTTTTCTCTTAAATCAAAGTTCAGATGTTGGCCGTCTGTTTAGAAAAGAAAAAGAAAAAGAAGCCAAACCCATTCAAGGTGTGGGTAGGGTCGTGGACTATGCATTGGTGGATGGTTCGGCAAGACAAGTCTCTCTACAATTCTAGTGGATGACTTTGGCTATTTTAGGCATGGATTTCATAAGAAAGGTGTAGGATATGCCTATGCCCTTATGTAACGTGATGTGCATCTTGGATAAGAGATATCCATGCATGGTACCTATGTGTGGAAAGAGATCGTTCCCATGTTAGGATGACCTCAGACTTACAGCTAATGGAGGGAGTCAAGAAGGACAAGATAACATGGTATAACTATCCAAGAAACAAGCGTGGAAGTTCATGGATGGGTGATCGATGAGGGCATCAATTTGCAATAGGTCGGGTAGATTAACATAGAGTAGATTTTTTAAAGATGTTATTCTGGATATTTAGCAAAATTTGGCTCATCTTCTACATAGAGAAATCTTTAGAATGTGTGAGTTTTCCAGCGGGGTCTTATAGTCTACCTATTGCAAAATCAGATATTTTGCATGTGATATATTGGTGGCTCTCTCTCTCTCTCTCTCTCTCTCTCTCATCTCTCTCTCTCTCTCTCTCTCTCTCTCTCTCTCTCTCTCTCTCTTCTCTCTCTCTCTCTCTCCTCTTCTCTCTCCTCTCTCTCTCATCTCTCTCTCTCTCTCTCTCTCTCTCTCTCTCTCTCCTCTCTCTCTCTCTCTTTATTTTTTTTTTATTGTAAGCCATTTTAACATAATCTGACTAGTATTTTCTATTCCAATAGCTTAATTAATTAAATAATAACCTCACTTAAAAGCCAAAGGACGAGAAATACTCCTGTGGAATAGGATAAGTAATAGTGCTTCTAGTTGTATTCGGAACTTGGATATTACAATCCATTCATTTAGACTATTTAATTAGGTCCAACTCATATTTCATGGGCTACCACTAAGATGCTGTAATGATCTACCAAATTAACCATTTGATCAATGGCCATAAAAATGGATAGTCAAGATCATTTACACAAAAGTAAGTCCAATCAATAATTTATTAGTCTATTTGTTAAAGACCACCTTGGATTGCTTATGATTCTAAAGAATCACTTTTGTTAAAGACCACCTTGGATTGCTTACTCTTGCTCGGGTGGCAGACTCCCAGGTGTTTCAACGAGGAATCCTTACTCTTGCTCTAGTGGTAGACTCTGAGGAGTTTCAACTACCCGTCAAGGGTTCTAGTACCCATAGGTGGTGAAATTCCACTAGCGTGAGTGTGTGGGGGTGTGTATGCGTGTAAAATAAATAAATAAATAAATAACCATGGCCTGAGGGAAAATGGATGACTTTAAAAAAATGCTGAATTAAGGATCCAGTCGGTGGAGTGCTCCCACCTTTTATATAAAATTAATTAAGGGGGTAGATTTGTCGGCCAGAACCCAAAACTCAGCTCCATCCATGATTCAGATGGACCACACAGTTGGAAAAAGTGTGCAGGCAATGCTCACCCTCCAACTTGTTTTACATGGTGGACCCCACCTGAATCATGGATGGGAATGATTTTTGGGCCCTAGGCCTAAAGTATGGTGCAACATCTAATGGTTGGAATAGATTTCATATGATAATCACACTGGGCTCTGTAAATAAATAAATAAATAAAATCCAAGGGGTGTACGTTTCTCTCTCAACTCTAGTGATAATTTTCAATGTGTCACATCATATATGAAGGGATTTCGCACCTAGCAATTTTGAAAGAAAGGATGCCATGGAATGCTCCACGCCGTGAATCCTCCCTACAAACAAATGGTTCATCTAAATACTCATACTTGCTTAACACCTCTAATTTTAATTGTTTAGGTCAACATATTGGTTTACACAGTAGAAGTCTTCAATAGGCCTGAGCTTGAATTCTTGGCCCAATGTTCGGCCTGGGCTAATGATGAATGGATAGCCCCATTGGTCCATTCCAATCATCAAGTGGGCCACCATTATGTAATAAGAATGTGTGCATGGTTTAAAGACACGCTAATTCATTCACCTTACATGTGACACTAGTTGGATCGGGGTCATGTTTCAATGGTCGGTTGAACAGTTTCTATGACAAGACTCGTGGACAATGAAGGGTCTCGAAAGATATTTTGATTGGATTATTTCAAACCATTGACGATTTAAATCTTTTATTTACAGGATCAGCCTTATAGGGCTAGGGCCAGGTCATTGGCCTCGCCCATGGCAACCTCTAGTCTTGTCTTGAGTAAGAAATGTTTAAAGGTGGTCATCGCCCCTACTCTGGTAACTTAGCTTCTAAATATAGCAATACTCAAGCAAGAAGAAAAGTTACTTATAAAAAAATCATTATCTATAAATGTAAATAAAGAAAGACCAAAGGAAGCCATTTGGACGGATATAAATAGTCAAAATCATAATAATTCAATACAA
The DNA here is from genome assembly GCA_021015155.1 of Magnolia officinalis. Taxonomy (NCBI): domain Eukaryota; kingdom Viridiplantae; phylum Streptophyta; class Magnoliopsida; order Magnoliales; family Magnoliaceae; genus Magnolia; species Magnolia officinalis. Next base: position 57,685,490 of record JAJHSJ010000011.1, read on the forward strand.
AGCTTTGTGCATTCAGTGCATGCATGTACAAACCTTACTTAAGTACATTTAGGCACACTTGTCTGCACTTAAATGTATTCTCTGCTTAAGTAGCCGCTGTTGTGTGGGGTCATTTTGAACGACTATTCGATGTTACTCCCATGCCCAACCAGTCAATCTCTCAGCGGTTCCTCCTTTGGACTACCAGGGCCAACCACAAAAGCAGAGTCTCCTACCTCACAGGCCTAGCACCTAGTTTCATTGTCTGGGAAATCTGGAAAAACAGGAATGTTGCCCGTTTCGAAGGTCGCGATATGTCAGCTCCCCTGATTATATCTAATGTATCTCACTGGATAAGAGAGATTGGCCCCCTTATTCAAGCTCCTGACAGACTCTCCTTTGCTGAATCGATTATCCTCCGCTCTCTTCGAATCCCTTCCGCTGCGTCCAACCTGCCAGGCAATCCAATCATAGTTAAGTGGTCGAAGCCTCCCTCGGGCTGGTTGAAAGTAAATGTAGATGGCTCTTCTAGGGGTAACCCGGGGGAGAGTGGTGGTGGTGGAATTTGTAGGGACCACTATGGGAAAATTGTCTTTGCTTTTCACAGATCTTACGGCCGATCTACTAATATGGTAGCCGAAGCACAAGCCATGCTTGATGGCTTAACTCTATGCTACAAACTGGGGTTGCCAAACATCATCGTCGAGACTGACTCAAAAATCCTGGCGGACGCGATAGACGATCCTCGCGCCACCTGCTCCTGGAACATCTGGTATATAATAGGAGCAATTTTGCAACTGCGCGGGAGCCTCAATATCAAATTTAACCACATCTTTAGAGAAGGGAATACGGTAGCTGATGCTTTGGCAAGACGGGCTAGCAAAGGTAGCCCAAACAGATTTTATGATTCCTGGTCAGCTCTGCCCAGGAAGGTTAGGGGCTCCATCGTCTTAGATAGTGCTGGCATTGGGTCTATCAAACTCCCATGACTGGGTATCCCGGCTAGGAACTATTTTCATTTGCTTTTAATATTTTACACGAGGAGTGTGGCCCGAAAACTTTTTGTCAGGGCCCACTTGACAAACTGTACAGTCTTTATCTGAATCAATGAATTGTGGCTCGGTTTAAAAAAAAAAAAAAAAAAAAAAAATGTATTCTCTGCTTTAATCCTAGTGTAAAATGATAAAAAAAAATAAAAAATAAAATAAAATAATTAAAAACCCCATGGAGAATATAGTATGATGAAAATGGTTTCCCCATATTAGCACAAGTATATGATTTCTGAGATAGAGTGAGGTGAGAAAAAATAAGCTAAATATTTTCCCTTATAATATCTCGTATTATCTATTATTCCATATGGTTTATTTGGTTTGAATGAGTAAAGGATGAGGGTCGCTGGTGAAGAATTTGAGATCAATGTACAAAATATGAGAAGGGTATGAAGGGCTTTTCCTTTTACATTTTCACGTAGTACAGATAGAGCCTTAGATAGGAATTTTGGTGAATAGGATAGGTAAAGCTGACCAATAAAAAAAAAAAAAAAAAAGAAGCGAGGACAAAGATATGATGACAAGGATGATGGTATCAACTGAACAATAAACTCATGATAAAAGAGAAAAATGACGCCTTATCTTATATGCCAAGTGGTTTAAAAAGGAAAATGAGTATATAAACATTTAGATCTTTTAAAACTTAGATCGGACTCATTTATGTAGTCAGTTCTATCCAACAGCTAGCCCAACCAGCCAAATCCGTTATCAGCTATTTCAATCTGGAATATGTTTCATGTAAAATCATACAAAATATAAACAATCGGTAAGCATTTGATTTTTCAAATACGAGTTTATTTAATACATGGAGCGAAGAAGTTGCATTAGAATCTAACACCCTCTTTTAATACATTGGATTCCAGGTGCAAAGATGCGCGGATGATAAATCAATTCTCATGGCAACATATGAAGGTGAGCACACTCATGTGCTTTTGGTGGACCCAAATACTCGACTTCGTCACTACATGGCTCAGACCCTAGTTTAGCATATTCTGTTCCAGTTAATCCATTTCGATCAACCATCACCCTTGATTTGAACCTGTGTGGGACCAATCAAGAAATAAATAGACCTGCTCAAATTTTCAACAACAAGACCACCAACACCACCACCTCCAACAACAACATGGCTGAGTATGTAGCATCTTTAACTAGAGATCCCAACTTCACTGCAACCTTGGCAGATGCAATTGCACGATCTATTGTGAACCGTCCGTATTCACCCAAGAGGTGAAATTTGAAGTTGAATTGTTAGAAATTATTCGAATGAGTAAAAAATTAAGAATTTTTATGATTTAATTTTCATGTTTGAAAAGATTCCTCTATTAGTGATTTTAAATAATAATAATAATAATAATCTTTAGGGTGTGTTTGGTTGCACCAACTATATATCATGACAGGTTTTTATTTATTTATTTATTAAAAACAAGTATGTGATATATTCATTCTGGACAAAAATGACAGAGCTTCGGATCTTCCTCAGAAAAAAAGATCAAAGGAAGACCTATCGTAAGGGTGGAACACAAAAAAAAAAAAAAAAAAAAAAAAAAAAAAAAAAAAAAAAAAAAAAAACAGGAAAACCTGGGTGGGGACAAGGTCTAGATCTTCCTCTCCCTCATCATTCCGAGCCCCACCTTGTCGAGGAAAAGGACGCCCTGCACATGCGGTGGAAGATCAGCAGAAGAGAAAAATAACCATAATTATTAATCATGAAAGTTAATGATTAATAATAATGGTTTTTTTTTTTTCAAGAAAGGTGGGAGCAGACCACTGTACTTTTAATGGATTTGCAGGACGCTTTGCATTCTCGAGCAGCCACCACAAAAAGTTTCGACCAAGCTTATTAGTAAGGGTGTATTTGGTTGCCAAAAATATATCATGAAATCTTGTGAAAATTTGCACCAAATTAGACTTGATTAATTATGAAATATCATAATATTTGATGCAACCAAATACACCCTAATTTTGCAGGTGGCAAAAGTAGGCTGGGTTGGGATGGGCATGGATTCCTTTAAGCCCAGAACTCAATCTAAAATGGGTTGGATTTTGCCTGAGACAACGGACTTTGGTTGGGACGGAACGTGAGTTCGCAATTATGGACCTCCATTGCTTCGACGCCCGCTAAGTATCAAGTAATGCATATCCAGCCCGGTAATCAAGATCGACGGGAGAACTATTCGATCTTGGCTATGGATGCAAGACCAGTTAGGAGAAACCATTATGGAGGTTCCCTGCAAGGCACGCCTCATCCGTAGTTCCACATTCAGGGATGTCAACATGTCTGGTTCCGGTGGGGTCTAAGAGTTCTCGGACCCGGTCTAGTTGGTTTTGTGTCTTGATGGGGGTAAGTACTACTCCTTTACCTTCTATGTAATATACTGAACAAATTTTAGGGGGATAATTTTTTATTTTCCCCGACAAACACTTTGATACTGTGAGTACACTCACACATAATCCAAGAAAATATATAAGAGATTTGCATTTTAACTAAACAAGGAAAGAGGAAGAGTGATTGCGCGTTCTCATGCCCATACCTTTGCCCTAAGCGTGGGGACGTTTAAACAACTCCTCTCCTTTTTGAAAATGTTAGAGATCTCCTGACTCATACTCGGGCTTTGGTCTTCCTAGACAGGGTGGGGCTGGGCTCCATTAGGATCTCCTCGATGGGCCCCTAGGTCACTCTTCTTTTTTATATAGGGGTAGTTGTCTCTTGTTTTTGTTTCCGTTTAGAGCCCCCAGTTTTTTATGCTGCTGTGGGGTTCCTCATCCGCTCCTGATTGTTGTATAGCATATTTTCCATTGAAATGAAAAAGAAAAAAAAAAAGAAAAAAAAAAAAAAAAAAAAAAAAAAGAAGAAGAAGAAGCGTGTGGATGTTAATCCCATTGCATGAGTGGGTCCCCACTGTAGAGGGACGATCCACACCATTAATATGATTGCTCACAGTCTGTTACCCATGTATACCATGTTTTACTATTTTTGGATGAATGTACATTGATGAAAACAATAGTCAATGTAGGTATTCCTTAACCAATATGGACTCTGATGAAAGTTTTGTGTGGACCCTGAGTGGTTGCCCATGTGTGATCAAGTGGGGGTGTTTCACACTGTTCATATGAAATTGGCTGTAGACATTCCATACCATCCATCATTGACAGTGAATGAACATACTATCTTGATCTAAGGTAGTAGTAACTTACCCAATTTTCTTTAATATGGATGATGTGATAGTCTATCTTGAAAATCGATGTATGGCTTGATTTATGGGCGAAGATTACTTACAACGGTCAGATTTATGGTAGAATGAAGATGAGCGGTTCAATAAACCAGGTCATCATGTAACACTTGAGTACTAAAAAGTACGAGGTATTAAAGAAAGAGTATCGGCAAGTGGAGGAATTGATTCGTAAGGGTCTTTTGAAGAGAGGGCATGAGCCCATGTATCGTGCCAGCTTTATTGATGCCAAATAAACATGGAAGCTGCCACATGTGTATCGATTGCCGAACAATTAACAAGATTATCATTAAATATTGGTTTTCGATACCACAGTTAGACGACATACTTGATATGCTAGAAGGTGCCAATGTATTTTCTAAACTAGATATGAGGAGCGGGTACCATCATATTTATATATGTCCCGGTGATAAGTAAAAAACGACATTCAAGACCAAGGAAGGGTGGTATGAGTGGCTGGTCATGCCCTTCAGTCTATCGAATGCACCAAGTACTTTAATATGTATGATAAATCAAGTGTTGAAGTCGTTCATTTGTGAATTTTTTGTACTATATTTTTTATGACATCCTGATATATAGCTAAGATGAGACAGAGCACATGGAACATTTGAGGCAGGTTCTACAGGTCATAACAGTTAACAATTGTACATCAACTTAAAGAAGTGCAGTTTTTTAATGGACAACCTGTTGTTCTTAGGATTTCTTGTGACGTCCATAGGCATTTGTGTGGATAATGAAAATGTGTGAGCATCAAAGAATGACTGATTTCGACGAATATTTATGAGGTGAGGAGTTTCCATGGGATGGCGGCAATCTATCATCGATTCGTGTAAATTTTTAATACTATAGTCACACCCATTACAGGTTACCTGAAAAAAAGGGTTATTTCAATGGACCGATAAGGCTGATAAGAGTTTTGTTGAAATCAAGTATCGATTGTCCATAACACCACTCTTGGTTCTTCAAAGTTTTGATAAAATGTTTGAGGTTGAGTGTGAGACCTCATATGTCAGAATTGGAGGAGTCTTATCACAAGAAGGCAAGCTAGCAACCTTCTACAGAAAGAAGCTTATTGAAGCCCGAAAGAAGTGGTCAACATTTGGCTTGAGCTATATGCAGTGGTTCAAGCAATGTGACATTAACGGCATTATCTGATTCAGAGAAAGTTTGTTCTCTACATTGACCACCAAGCCTTAAAGTTTATTGATTGCCAGGTTAACGTGAATTATGTGTATGCTAGATGGGTTGCATTTTTGTAAGAATTCACGTTTATTTTGAAATATAAGTCAAGAAAACAGAACAAGGTGGTTGATGCACTCAGCCACATGGATCACTACCTATTATGATGAGCAATGAGGTTATCGGGTTTTTTTTTTTTTTTTTTTTTTTTTTTTTAAAAAAAATTTTAAATGAGAGTGGTATATTTCATTTCTAGACAAAAATTACAGATTTTTCGGGTCTTCATAGGAAAAAAGGATCTAAAGAAGACCTATCGTAAAAATAAAAAAATAATAAAAAAAAAGGCCGGGCCATCCAAGCAATAAGCGGCAAAACCAAAAAGAAACACCAAAAGAGACTCAAGGCCTTAATTCTTCCTCTCTCTTATTGATCCAAGGCCAACCTTATCCAGGAAGAGTAGACCCCTCACCCGCTGAAGCAGATCCGCCCTGCTGGAAGTAAAGAAACGAGCTTGGGACACACTTCCTTCACGCGCGAGCGTATCAGCTGACGTGTTTCCCTCCCTGAACACGTGTATGAACTCCACCGAGGCGACATCCTAAAGTCTATCTGTTATGGCTCTCCATCCATTCCATTGCCAATCGATGTTTGCTTTGTCATTAAAGACCTTAATCACCAAATCCGAATCTGACTCCACCACAATTTTGGAAAAACCTTTTTCCAAACACTGAAGAAGCCCATCATGAGCCGCTCGAACCTCAGCTCCTATGTTCGACATCACACCATAACCAAAAGTGAAACCAAATATGAACTCGCCCTTGTCATTTCTACATATACCACCACCCCTAGCCAAGCCCGGATTTCCCCTAGAGGACCTGTCAACATTAACTTTCACCCAACCGGTAGGGGGTTTCTGCCATAAGACCACAGACTACTGCGTTGGACGTAGCTGCACATACCTCCTTCTGATATCTTCATTCCTGGTGATGGTTAGCCACCAAGAGACTTTCGCGATAACCGATTGAGTCTTCATAGCTCTATCATCATAAAACGCCCCGTTCCTAGATTTCCAAAGCTCCCAAAGAATAAAAGTTGGTGTGAGAAGCTTGCTTACCGAACATCCTCTTCTGTTTGCGCAGGCCCACCTCCACTACAGAATTCTTGCTTCCACCGTTGTCGCTTGCATGATGGAAATCCCAGCCTGCACTCCAAAAAATCCCCAGACTGATGAGGCTTGTTGTCCGTCCAGAAAGAGATGAGACACGGACTCTTCAGCTGGGCCCAACTCAGAATCGTCCCTGCAGCAGCCGCACTTTGATGCAAGGGACACGCCTCTAGATTGGAGTGCTTTCTCAACCGGAACAACATTGTGAAGAATTTTCCAAATAAAAAAGGAGATTTTTGGTGGAAGTTTCCCATGCAACACCCATCGCGCCTAGCCCTTTCTGGGAGCGTTTGACCTGCTAATGTCCCAGGCTGATTTTACAGTGAATATGCCTGAAGAAGTGAAGGGCCAAAGAGGAGTATCGGGACCAGCTGAAACACAGAATCCTCGCTAGTATATATGATCAAAAACATCACTGGGGAGCATGGATAGAACCACCGACGGCGGGAGAGGACCAAACGGACCCAACACGTGGTTAACTTGCAAGAAGAGAAGTCGGTTGAGGTTTTTGAAGTCAAAAAATTCTGAAGAGGGCCAAGGCCAGTCCAATTACGTCTCCAGAAACTGCAATCACCTGTGCCCACACTCCACTGGACCTTATGTACAAGGAATTAGGAATAGCGTTCAAGATCTTCTTCCAATAGGGGGATGCACGCCTAGCAATGCTTTCGGGCACCAACGCTTCCTAATTGAAATTATACTTCGCCCATAAGTTGGATTCCCTGTGGAACTAAAGCACCCAAGCCATTTTAATCTGAAAAGCTTTCATCACCTCTGCTAGCTTCCTGATGCCTATAGCCACCTTCTTCTTTCGACCTTGTTATACACTTCCAACTTTTCCAATGTAGTTTACGTTTACCACCTGCCCACCCCCAAAAGAAAGAAGCGAATGTTTTCTCTAGCTCGGAAAGAACCTGTTTTGGAATGCAAGAAGCTGTCATGGTGTGTATAGGAATACTACCCAACACATGCTTGATAAGTACTGTTCTCCCTGCTTGCGATAAAAACCTGGATCTCCAACCCCTTATCCGACCTCCCACTTTGTCGACCAAGGGCTGAAAAGCACTAGCTTTCAACCTACCAACTGCTAGGGGGACTCCTAGATAGAGAAAAGGACCATGTGGATCTACTGATGCCTAGCAAACTGGAGATTGCTCGAATCCTGGCAACCGGGATCTTGTCGGAGCAATAAAAGGAGCTTTTGCCTTTATTAATACATTGTCCCGATGCTTTTTGGTACTCCAACAAAGTTGCAATCCTTTGCATCAAAGTCATACCTCCGTTAAGAAAGAGGAGGGCATCATCCGCATAGAGTAAATGCGAAACAATCGGGCAGCCCCTCCTGAGAGAGAAAGGAGCATAACTACCCATCGCCACCATGTGTTGAAGGCTTCTTGTAAGTATTTTGGTTGAGCTCTAAATGATAGGTCAGGCCCGAATCTTTTGTCGGGGCCTGCCCGAAATGATGTACATCAAGGTTTTCTAATAAATTCGAGGCCTTAAAAAAAAAAAAAAAAGCAGAGGCAATCAAGCTAGCTAATTCAACTAGAAAAAAAAAAAAAAGGCTTCAGCTTAGAACGTCTATCCCCAGAATGAACAGACTTGGTGATAACGGATCTCCTTGCCTCAGCCCACAAGAGGACTTGAAAAAAACCGGTTACTTCCCCATTTATCAACATAGAGAACCAGCGACTTGAGTAACAGTTCTCCACGATGTTAACCCACCTATCACAAAACCCGACACACATCAAAACTTGCTTTAGGAAGGCCCAATCCACCTTGTCGTATGCTTTTTCCATATCTAACTTAAGCACCACATTTTCCTCCTCTGGTCTTCCTATTTACCTCCTTGAACAACTCCTGTGAAAGCGCAATATTTTCCGAGATGACCCGGCCTTTGGCAAAAGCTCCCTGCTCTTGGGAGATCAGAGAGGGGAGGAACTGGCTGAGTCTGACAACTATGATCTTAGAGAAGATCTTATAGAGGCAATTGTATAAGCTTATAGGGCGGTAGTTAACCCATTTCCTAAGTGTGGCCCCTTTGGGAATCAAACATATCAGTGAGGAATTAACTACCTGAGGAAGCTTCCCTCCCTAGAAGAAATAGACCATTGCCTTGTGAATGTCCAGGCCAATAATGTCCCAACAAACCAAACAAAATACACCAAAAAAACCATCTGGGCCAGGCACACTTTCTGACGGAATGGAGAAAATTGTTGATTTTACTTATTGGATGGACGGAGGCGCCATGAGACAGTCATTCATCTCCTATGTCACTAAATGCAGCATCAACTCTAGCAAATCGAAATTCAATGTGCTACTTCTGCTTTTAAATAGTTCCTCAAAATGGCTGATTGCTTCTTTCTTGATTTCCTCGTTATCCGTCAATAGTTCCCCTGATACTAATTGAATACTAGTAATATTGGCCTTTCTTTGTCTTTCAATAACTGTAGCATGAAAAAACTTAGTGTTGTTGTCCCCTTCGTCTAACCAGCTTATTTTGGACTTCTGTTTCCAGAAGATTTCATGTTTTGTCTCCCACTGGTTCAGTTGTTTAGACGTCTCCTGAAATCTGTGTTGCAGGTTCGTGTCGTTTCCCTGGCTTGAATCTGACAGCTGGAGTTGAAGATCTAATGCTGCTACTTCGGTTTTTGCCACCTTAAGCCTCTCAAAAATATCTCCAAAATGCTCTTTGTTCCAGCATTTAGCTGTAATTTCACACTCTTCAGCTTTACTAGCACGTTGAGAACCGGATGATATGAATCCACCTTGCCCCATGCCTCTTTGACCACCTGCATGAAAGAGTTCTCCTTCGTCCACATCTTCTGAAATCTAAACAGTTTTGGAGTGCTTGACGGTTGAGGGAAGGACAAAGTAAAGGGCTGTGGTCCGAATTGATCAGTGACAAATGTTTGACTTCGATTGTCTCAATGAGCTATATGCTAAGGATGAGGACTTTAAGGATGCATGGATAAGGTGCCAAGAGGGTCGTCCCAGTGACCTACATATGCAAGACGATTTTCTCTTCAAAGGGAATCAACTATGCATCCTCCAAAGTTCTCTGAGGGAACAGATTATCCAAGGGCGACATGGAGGTGACCTTCGCGGACACCTTAAGAGAGACAAGACATGAACTTTTGTTGAGGAACGATATTACTAGCCACAATTAGTACGTAATGTGGGTAAAGCAGCGTATCATTGTCATACTTATCATTCCTCTAAGGGGTAATATCAAAATACAGGCCTCTACGCCTTGTTACCTATGCCTGACGGCCCTTGGGAGGACTTATCTATGAACTTCGTGCTTGGTCTCTTACGAGCACAACGAGGCATGGATTCAGTGTTCGTGGTGGTAGATCGTTTCTCAAATATGATGCACTTTATCCCATCTTAAAAGACCCTCGATGAAACTCACGTAACCAATCTATTCTTCAGAGAGGTCTTGTGGCTACATGAGGTTCCAAAAATCATTACTTCTGACCGTGACATGAAGTTCATTAGCCACTTTTGGTAGACTTTGTTAAATCGGTTTGGTACGATCAGTTCAGTAGTGCCTACTGCCCAGAGACCGATGGGTAGACTGAAGTTGTGAATCACACGTTCGGAAACTTCCTCCGATGTATTTCAGGTAATAAACTAAAGCAATGAGATTTGACATTATTTCAAGTGGAGTTTGCATTCAACAATATAGTGAACTGCTCAACGGTGAAGTGTGGAATACCATATTATTTATGGTCGAATACCCTGCCAGACACTTGACTTGGTCCCTTTGCCCAAGCTCTCGGGCATGACCATTGCAACAGAACATATGGTGGACCAAATTGTAGGCATTCATGCGGATGTGTAAGCCAAGTTGTATGCCTTGAACGACAAGTACAAGGAGCAAGTGGACAAGCATCGATTGCAAAAGGTGTTCGAGGTGGCGACCATGTTATGGTCTATCTACGCAAAGAGAGATTTCTCACCGATACCAACAATAAGTTGAAGAACAAGAAAATTAGACCAGTATCGATCCTCCAAAATATCAATGACAACGCTTATGTTATTGATCTTCTAGATGACATGGAGATCTCGCATACTTTTAACATTGCGAACCTGATCGAGTATCATGAACCGAAGTTAGATGATAACTCAAGGTCAAGTTCTTTTAAAGTGGAGGGGACTGATGTAGAGCGGGTTGAAGACAATTTCATGGCAAAGATGGACTAGAGAAGGCTCGTTCAGAGGAAGAAATGATCTGAACTGTCAGAACTTTATAACAATCGTATCTTGCAAATCGAGATGAGTTTTTGTACATATCATATATGATTTTGGGGTAAGAGAAGCTACTTTAGCCAACCAACCCTCCATGTCGGGTTTCCCATGCCAGATTTGCGAGATTCCATCAAATTGATGGTCAAAAGTCTGTTTTATTTTCATTTTTACTATGAATAGTAACTTTTAGTTCGATCACAACTTTTTATCCTTTGAGTTGTAGGAGTCTTGCCCAACATAAAAAAAGGGCTTAGAAAAAATGAGGAGAATAACATGGTTAGGCCAAATCAGACACTTGCTATTTTCGGCAGAAAACCATGAAGTCTAGTAAGAATGGTGATCGTATATAAATAGTAAGTTTACTATTTATAGTAAGTTAAACTAAAACTTTCTTATGTTTAAGTTCATTATTTAAAGGATTGTAATTCGTTTTTTTTAATCACCAATTATTATATTTTTGAATTTATTAGAAATTGTTTCTATTTTATCCCTCGTGGATTTGAAAAAAACTCTGTGTGGAATCTAAAGAGCTCCGTGAATTCAGAGTACTTATCCTTGAGGAAGACCGTGGTCAATCTCATTATGTTCTTCCTTGCGTCACCAACTCAATCAAGGAAGAGCCTCCCATTAATGATGGGAGGAAGATCCGACGTGGAAGTCCCCATTCTCATAGGACTCACTGCCCATGAGAGTTACCCCATCCTAATTTCATTTAACTCCCTCAGGACATACACTATTTATACTTCCACAGGCTTATTAGCTAAATGACAATTGACAGGGGCATGTAATTTGAGCACTACCATGTAATGACCCAAGATTTTGGTGTGCGTGCAAACACGTGCATGTGTGCACACTGCATTTATCTAATCATACATGTATAAATCTGTCCATTCATCCATGCATTCATATGTATGTGCATCAACAAATTTTTACAAGGTGACCATTGAAATGTGTGGTATATCTACTTACTTTTAACCATTGATTTTTATAATTAATGAATATATGACTCTGTGTATATATAAATAAATATATTTATGTATATGTACACCTTTGCCTATAATACATGCAAAATTGATTGTTCACTAATAAAATCACATAATTCTAACAGTTAAGCATACCTTAAACACTCAATCGTGCACCTTCATGTGATCAACATATGTGACTAACCGCTTGTCTACCTATTCCTATAATCATATGTTTAGTTACTTAATCAATAATCTAAACCGTTCATTCAATGAATTATCAGACGAATCCATCTCAACCACTCCATATTTATTCAATCGTAAAAACGATTGTTCATTAACCCATTCAACTACTTATTTCTTCTAATTATGTAGACCATATCCCTATTGTCAAGAGCGCTATCTAGCCAGGGCCGCATTTGAGCTCTTTAACGCCTCAAATCCCCCAGCCAGGGATGACAGTGGACAGACATGTGCTACATGCCTGGGAAGGCTGGCTATCAGGAGTCCAACTACTATTCAGGGAAGGATCTCCACCTTAGCTACATAAATTTTCTAGCGTAAGACAGGAGGGATTAGCAACATCTCATGAGGAAGTTCAAATTCTCCGTACTCGTGACAACCATCTGGAGCCGGGACCAGCCAGACCAGAACCACCACTCTTCGAAGCTACAGATAGACAGGACTTCCAAGTAGCAGATTCTCCCAGGGCCCCACCCCCGGCTAGCAGGTCGTCTGCAAGAAATCATACCAACCCATCACAACCATTGAAGATAACAACGACATATCACTTTAGGTTGATATGAATGGTAAGGATAATGTTAACGACACCAATTCCTTTGAATCCAGCAGCCAATCGGAATAGGAAAATCCCATTCCAAGAGCTACCTTCAAGAAGAAAGGCAGGCCAGTGGTTTCCATTTTCAAGAGGAAGAGCCAAAGATCAAAGGGTAGTCAGATTAGGGCCGAGACGAAAGGGTGGTTTTCTGATGTCTAGCATCCTTTCATGGAAGTGAGGGGAGTCGGTAATCCTCGTACCACTTGCCATTTGAAACATCTGGTTAGGAAACACAACGTTGCTCTCCTTCTCCTTCAAGAGCCTATGATCAGACAGCCCAAAAGAGCCCAGGTTGCTGCTAAATTAGGCTTTCAGATCCAATGCATGGAGGACGTCACAGACAACAAAATCTGGGTGCTTACTAAAAACTCCATCCAGCTCCAAACCTCCCAGGCATCTAGACAGTGTATCATCCATTTCTATGGTAGGAATGGTTGCCTCTATTTCCATATCAGTTGTTTACGCTAGCTGTGACAAAGAACAAAGGAAAGAGCTATGGGAAGGATTAAGGAGCGTGTCCAACATAGTCAATGGGTCGTGGCTGGTCTGTGGGGACTTTAATACCACAGTCAGTCTCGAAGAAAGGTTGGGGGGAGAGCCATCAGTTTCAAGCACTATGAAGGACTTCCAAGATTCATTAATGACACCAGGCTTATTGACGCTGGATTCCAAGATTCCGCTTTCACCTGGTGCAACAACAGATCAGGCCAGAGCCGCAGATAGGCGCGATTGGATAGAATGCTAATCAACGCGCCCTGGATGCAATCTCTCTCACCATTCCATGTCGACCACTTGACTAGGTCTCACTCCAATCACTCGCCTCTTCTCCTAACTTTCAAAGAAGCTTCAGCCAACTTCCCTCGTCCATTTAAGTTTCAAAGGATGTGGACAGTCCATGAAGATTTCAAAAGAGTTTTCAAATATAGCTGGGAGACAGACATTGGAGCAGCCCCGATGTACAAGGTCCTGATTAAGATGTAGAATCTCAAGAAAGCTTTGAAAGATTGGAACAAGAACATCTTTGGTAAGTGTGGCCAGTAAGGTGCAGCAGGCCGAGGATGAGGTTAACATAGCTGAGTTCCTCCTTCAAAACTCGCTAAGGCTTAATCGAGCGCATTTAAACTTGAAGAAAGTTCAGCTGCAAGAAGAGATTTTTTTGAAACAAAATCCAGGAATAAATGGCTATTAGAAGGAGACAAAAACTAATTTTTTCCACCATTCAGTTTTGGATAAGAGGAGAAGACTGGCCATTACTAAACTCAAGTCCACTTAAGGGGAACTTCTTGAAAATATTGATGACATCAGTAAGGAAGCTGCTAGTTACTTTGAGGCCCTATTTACCTCTTCTGGTAATGTTATTCACGATGACATTCTGGCTTGCATTCTGCCTATCGTGTCAACTCAGATGAATGAGGATCAGTTGCATCCGCTCTCCATCGACGAAGTTAAGGCCGCTGCTGATTCTATCCCGCTAGACAGCGCTCCTGGGCTAGACGGTTTGGTGGTTCCTTCTTCTCTTCCTGCTGGGATGTGATTGAAAATGATATATTTGCTGCTGCTAATGATTTTCTTGCAGGGGCCCTTTGCCAAGAGCTTTCCAATGCACGCAAATCTGTTTAATCCCAAAGAAGAACCCATAAACCATTGGGGACTTCAGACCGATCAGCCTTTGTAACATCATAATGAAAATATTTTCCAAGGTTATTGCGACCAGGTTGGCCGTTCACCTCCCTGCCATCAACTCTGACAAACAAGGCGCCTTCGTTAGGGGTAGATCAATAGCAAAGAACATATCCACTACGAGAGAAATGATTTATGAGCTGGATCGCAGGGTCTTTAGAGGCATTCTGATCTTGAAATTGGATATGGAGAAAGCGTACGATCGTGTTGAATGGGGATTTCTAACTGTTGTTCTCAAGAATTTTGGCTTTGACCAGCGGTGGATCAACCCGGTGCAGCGCTGCTGGTATGGCAACTGGTTTTCCGTCCTCATAAATGGAAGAGCGTATGGTTTCTTTTAGTCTTCCAGAGGCTGGAGATCTCCTTTCTCCATCCATGTTTATTATTGCTATTGAACTCCTTAGCCGTGGCATTAGAAATCTGTTCGCTTCAGGGATTTGCCAAGCTTTTAAACTCTCCAAAAACTGCCCCTGGTCACTCATTTGTTATTCGCTGATGACGCTATCTTATTTCTAAATGGCAGGCTTTCCTCTCTGTGACCGCTTCTCAAATTCATAGGTGAATATGAGGAAGCCTTGGGCTAGAAGGTGAACGCCAAGAAATCCTCCTTCATTGTCCCAAAGAAAGCCTCGAGAGCCAAAGCCCGCGAACTAGCCCACCTGACAGGCTTCAAGCAAGCCTTTCTTTCTTGCACTTATCTGGGTGTGCCTCTCAATAGGGGGAAGACTCGCTCCCCTTTGCCGCAGCTGATTGTTCAAAAAATCTTCAGCAAGACCGAGGGATGGAAATCCAGACTCCTTAACCCAGCGGCGAAGGCCATCTTGATCAAGAACCTTCCGATTCATGTTTTGTTTGCCCTAAATATCCCTGCTACTGTTTGCAATACCCTGGAGGCAGGGTTTGCTAATGTTTTCTGGGGTAATGCAGAGGGTCGACAGAAGAAGCATTGGATCAAATGGGCCAGGATTTGCAGACCCCTATTTAAGGGAGGGCTGGAGATTAGAAGACTGGGGGATGTCATGCGAGCGTTTCGTATCAAAATGGGCTGGAATCTATTGCAAGGAAAATCTCTTTGGGCGAAACTCATTTCAGCCAAATACATTCCCAATCTTATTCAACCAGAGGTTAGAGTTCTTCGGCTGCCTCTCAGGTGTGGAAGGAAATGCTCACACAACACTGCCATTTGCTATTCATCACTCTAAGTGGCTCATCGGCGAGGTGGAGGTAAATTTTTGGAATCAAAATTGGACAGGGAGGGACTTTCCTTGTTGGTGCTACCCTATCCCCTATCCCCTATCCCGCCTCACCTTCGAGAAGCGATGGTGAGAGACTTCCATCCTTGCTCCGGCAAATGGAACCTCTCCCACATCCAACCGCTTCTCCCTCCATCATTTTTCAGATGCTTAAGACTAGCCTAGCAAATTTTTCTGACAGAGAGAGACATTTTAGCTTGGGACCTTTCTACCTCCGGCGCCTTCACTCTTAAGTCAGCATGGAACGAACTTAGGAATCACCAGCCGAGATTGAGATGGGGCAAGTGGGCCTGGAATAAGATATGCTCCCTCCCAAGATTGGAGCTCTCCTCTGGAAGATTATGCTCAGTGCGATTCCTATGGATCTTGTGATCCAAAAATCGGGTATTAGTTTGGCCTCCCAATGTGAGTGTTGTAGGGACCTCTACGACAGTGCATCACCCACGCCTGCCTACGGTCAAGTCGGCCCTCAGTCGATTAAACTCTCATCAGCCTCGTCTTCTTCTTCAAATCAATTTTTAAAGACCTCGACCACCTCTTTTGCTATGGTAAGACTGCGACGGAGGTTTGGTGCACTCCCAGATTTTTGGTATGTCTCTTACTCCTATCAACCCATCAAGAGCAGAAATCCTACAGTGGTCCTCCAAAGTCTTCAAATCCACTCGTTTCAAGCAGTTGTTGGGACTCCCCCCAGCTTTCATTTCCTGGGAGCTCTAGCTGAGCTAGAATGCTTCCAGATTCGATGGTGTGAAGATGTCGGCAGGCCAGATCATCTCGAGAGTCACTAGGTGGATCCAGGAAATTAGGAACCTTATGCTAGACCGATCCTCGCCCTCTTTCTCGAAAGCAATTGCGTTCCAGTCCCTTCGCTTGCAAACTCCCCCAGCCCCCAATCCTGGTAAATCGGTTATAGTTAGATGGTCCAAGCCTCATACTGACTGGGTAAAGCTCAACACACTGACGCTCCTCTCATGGGAATCTGGGAGAAAGTGGCGGTGGGGGTTTTTGCAGGGACCCTCAGGGGCGTCTTATCTTCGCCTTCCATAAGAGATACGGTAGGGCAACTAATACGATGGTGGAAGCTCGGGCAATGGGGGATGACATTGTTATTTGCGCTAATTGGGCCTGTCGCATGTTGTGGTTGAATCTGATTCGAAGATCATTGTAGATGCAGTTACAAACCCCACGGCACCTTCCCTTGGAATATTTGGTATGACTTAGGCTCCATTCTCCATTTCAGTGGCATTCTTTACCTCTCCTTTTGCCACATCTACAAAGAAGGCAACTTGGTGGCAGATGCATTGGCTAGAATGGCTACGGAAGGGTGTCCCAACCACCTTTACACAGCCCGTGCTGACCTTCCGCGTAGCATTAGGGGCTCTTTGGTTCTTGACAATGCGAGGATTGGTATCATTAGATCTACTTAGCCCCCCTCTATGGATTCCCAAGTATATGATAGGCGGGGTCTGAGTCTTTTTGTTGGTTCTCGTCTGAAAGGTTGTAAATCATTTTCATTTTATCAATACAATCTTCCCTTTTTTAAAAAAAAAATCATCTAATTGTACATAACATTTATCTCCTCCAACTAGATCATCTAAATATCGAAGCAGACCATCAATTTCATTGCTCATAGGGTGAAATTTTAATCCAATGGTTAGTTTTAATATGAGATGTCTATGCATGTCACATGGGACCATAGAGAAGAGAAAACTATTAAAATTGATTTCTTACCACCGTTGAGGACCATAGAGAAGAGATAACCATTTATCATCTAAGGTAATTCAACTTAACTTATTTCCTCAACCATCCTTCAATCCAATCCACTTATTTATCAGTCCATCTAAACTATTCATATGTTTCAATCATCTATCCAACCCAAGTCTTCATTATAAATCACTCTTTCAGCTCATTTGTTCATGCATGCTTGTGTGCATTTCACCTTATATGAATTTGTTACACACATGTACACCAGTTAATCACCTCATGAGTATGTGTGTGCCATGTATAGCATAAGCATGGGCACACTTATTAAACCAAGAGAATGGATGTGGGAGTCCATATTCTTTATTTTCCTCCAGCTCAAAACGGCTTCTCTTATTATTTTGTTAAATAAAAATAAAAATAAAATAAAAAGAAGGGAAGAAACTAATGTACCTAAGAAATCGGCAACTCACGTTCCCATGCCACCACATTACTTCCTTCCATCTTTCCGTTCTTTCCGGCATTACAAGTTACGAGAATCACCATAAGACTAATATCCATTTAATCCAAGCCATCAATATTAATATATATATATATATATATAATATATATATATATATATATATATACTCTATTGCTGGAATACTCTTGGGCCCTGATCTACAAAGCTTTGTGTAGAGAGGGCAATAAGACCTACATCTAGTAAGAATAAAGCATCATCTAAGCCCACAAAGGAGAGTTTAATCCAATCAAGTCCACATTCTTGTCATGTTTGGATCAATACAGCGAATCAGGTGGGTAATCCTACTCATTTATAATTTTCTATTTTTATAAATTCTCTGAGATTTAATTTTGAAATAATTTTCTTAGAAATAGAATTATCAAATTCATTTATACATGATGTGATATTTTTTGAATTTTAATATTAATTGAATTTTATTGATTGATAAGTTCAATTTTATTCTAACATCGATATTAAATTTAATTTTAGGTATATTAAATTAAATTCACTAAATCAAAATTTTATTATGAGTTAGACTATCTTATTTAAATTTTGTTTGATTAAGTAAATATTAATGATTTATATTCTATCTTTTGAATATTATATCTATATATATATATATATATATATATATATATATATATATATATATTCAAAAGATAGATATATATATAATAAACAATTTATCTAAGTTTATATTTTAATTTAGAAATTCTATATATATAAAATGTTTGTTATAATATTCAAATTAAAATGAGTTATTCCTAAATTTTAACATTTATTTATATAAAGGTAGATTATTAAAATAGAATAAATTCAAATTAAATATGAATTATTTAAGTCAGATGTAATATAGTAAATACAGATAGATTTTATTATTTTATATCAAAATTGTTGAATTTAACTCAAAATTATTTTTAATTAAAAAAATATAATTAATAACTTAAATTAACTTGTAAATTTTAAGCCTTATTTAATATATGTATTTAATTTCAGAAGTAATAATTAATTAAATTAAATTAATTTAGGTTGAGTGAAATTTTAAATATTAAAATGATTGATTAATTTAATTTAAAGTAAAGTGGTTACAATTAAATTGTTAACAAGCGGTTAAATTAAAATTTTAATTTTAGAGTTTGAGAATTAATATTAATTATACTAATTGGGAATTAAAAATTATTATTTTTTTGTTGTAAGAATTAAATTAATGTAAATTTAAATTGAAGGTAACTTTGAAGGCTTTAAAAATAATTAATTAGAACTCAAAATTTTAGTTATTTGGTAAGTATTATGAACTCTGACTTGTATGATTTCTTAAATTAATTAAGATGAAATTTAATATGATATTAATTCAAACTTCTAATTATTATTCTAATTTAAACTCTAGTTTAAGTTATAAAAATAAAATGATAATAATAATATTATTATTAATTTAAATATAATGTACAACTACACTTTTATAAATTAATAAATAAGAATTTAAATTTTGAATAAAATAATTTATTTACATTGCGAATAAGTAAATAAATTCAAATTTCAAAATTTGAGACAAAATTGGTATTCCAGCATTTTCAGGAATTTCTTGAAAATTTTCCAACACTATTACAGAAAACAACTTGATATTTTAACAAATTTTATAAACTAAATTTTAATAATATTGAATTTATGCACCTCGTATGGAACTTGCATTATATTGTAGAAATTTGATTTATTAAATTATTATTTATTTATTTTTGTTGATTTTAGAATTGTTCATGTTATTCATACTTCTCTATTGATTATTTAATTGTAAGAAAAAAATATAATTGTATCAGTAAGTAGGGTGATCGTGGCCCTTGGGTGAAAGACCCTAAAGCTAGCAAGTAGGGCAATCGTGTCCCTTGGGTTAGAGACCCTAAAGCCAGTAAGTAGGGTAATTTATCCCTTGGGTAAAAGACCCTAGAACCCATTGGATTCTTCGGAGTCTCCTTTGTGTATGGCGTATGAGTACAATTGTTTGCGCGGACATACGTCAGAGGTACAACTGGAGCAGTAGTCTGACCAGCTAACGTATAAATGGGTCCCTCACCATAAGGCACCGGTGTGTGGGCATTAATGTAACGTGACCATCCACTTGGGTACAGTGTTGTAAGAGATGTTGATTATTTAATTTTTATTATGAAATTCATGAAAGTGTGACACTCAGAACATCTTTATGATTTCAGCATTGTATTCATGTCATTCTTAAGATTCAATATCTTGATTCATATTTGGAATTCGAAAAAAAAATGTGTATATATATAATATATATATATATATATATATATATATATATATAATATATATATATATATAATTTCATTATTTATTCATTTGTTATAAATTTAGAGATTTCATATTTGAGTTGGATATAATCCCACGAGCTGTTGTGCTCACACCCAAAATAACAGTGTTTCAGGTCTTGGAGTTTAGTTGGGGCGAAACAGAGTGAAGATCTAACCATCAGCTTACTTGTACTCGTATCTGTATTTGTATTTGAAAAAAAAAAAATTGTATAGCAGGAACTTAGAAGTGAGTTTAGATTGTAATAGTTAGAAATTGTATTTAATGAACGTTGTTTATTGTAATGAGTTTTAATTAAGTGTGGTTGTTAAAGTTTAAAATTGAATCATGTCCTGGGGTTCGGAGTCGGGTCTGGCCAACTCGGGTATCGAATTTCGAGGCGTGACAGATTGGTATCAAAGCTTAGGGATTAGATTTTTAATGAGGACCTTAGGTATGGGTTACACTAGTGCTTAAGTATGAATTTTCGATATTAGCTTTCATCATTGTTCTTAGATAGAATTTAAACAAAGTTTATATCAGTTTAAGTAAGGGTTGTAGTCGAGCTTAGTAGTGGATTTTCGAGAACATGAAGTTATGCCATCTTTATAGACACCTAAGCATACCAATGATAGGGTGCACCTTATGTTTATTTATGTTGTATATTGTTGATTGTGATGTAATTGTTGTTGGTTATTAACTTGTGAATGTTGTTTGTATATACTTTTAGTGGTGTATGCTTAAGCACATCATAGAGCGCAGTGAAAGTGTGGTTGTGGGTACGATCGAATCTCGAGGGCGAGATTCCCGTATGGTGAGTAGATTGTAATAACCCAAATTTGTGTAGTAATTTACACACACTTGTACTCACACAAAACTACTACACATAGAATGTAGTGAACATCTAGACACACAGGCGATTATAAAGAGTATCCTCATCAGTCCTTTTGGTAAGTGCGCTTGAATTTCGGGGACGAAATTCTTGTAAGGGTGGTAGAATGTAATGACCCAAGATTTTGGTGTACGTGCATATACGTGCATGCGTGCACACTGTATTTATCTAATCATACATGTATAAATCTGTCCATTCATCCATGCATTCATATGTATGTGCATCAACAAAATTTTACAAGGTGACCATTAATATGTGTGGTATATTTGCTTACTTTTAGCCATTGATTTTTATAATTAATGAATATATGACTCTGTGTATATATAAATAAATATATTTATGTATATGTACACCTTTGCCTGTAATACATGCAAAATTGATTGTTCACTAATAAAATCACACAATTCTAACAGTTAAGCATACCTTAAACTCACTCAATCAGGCACCTTCATGTGATCAACATATGTGACTAACCACTTGTCTATCCATTCCTATAATCATATGTTTAGTTAATTAATCAAGAATCTAAACCGTTCATTCGATGAATTATCAGATGAATCCATCTTAACCCACTTCATATTTATTCAATCGTAAAAATGATTGTTCATTAACCCATTAATATAATTAGGTTTCTAACTGTCTAACTATTTACATGCATCCAATCATCTAACTGTACATGACATTTATCTCCTCCAACTAGATCATCTAAATATCGAAGCAAACCATCAATTTCATTGCTCATAGGGTGAAATTTTAATCCAACAGTTAGTTTTAATATGAGATGCCTATGCACGTCACATGGGACCATAGAGAAGAGAAAACCATTAAAATTTATTTCTGACCACCGTT